>SJYV01051512.1:48543-171966 GCA_006410875.1 Neotragus pygmaeus | reverse complement strand
TGTTCAGCCTGGGGTCCCTTTCTTTTTCCTTCCTTTCCTTTTTTTCCCTTTAGCTTTTTGTTCACCCTTTTGTACCATTTGAAATTTATTTTGGCCTTTGGAATGAAATGAACATCTGACTTTTTTTTCCACAAATAGATAGCCAATTGTCCCAACACATTAATTGACTAATTCTTTCCTTCCTTCCACAATCTATGATGAGATTTCTTCATCGAAAAGCCAACACTTTTTTTTTGGATCAAGGTTATTCTAGAAATTTTATGAATGTTGTTCTCCTCCTCTTTGCTACTTTTGTAAACAGGATTATCTTTCCATTTCTGAATGTCTATCTTTAAAATTAACCCATTAAGGAGTAAATTTTAAACGTTAAGTTGAACTCTTTATTTAGAAATTAATTTGTCTTCTTTTCACTGACCCATACTCTTTATAACAGAAGCAAAAAATATAGAAAACTCATGTTGCTGGATATTAGAAGTGGACAGAAGTATGACTGACAAGGCCAGAGGAGGGCTAGTTCTTTGAACGCATTCGTTGCCTTCGTTCACGTTACTCCTCCATGTCTCAATTCAGAGCCACAGCTTAAATCTGGGAGCCCCAACTCTCCAGATCACTGTCATGCCTCACTCTCTGTCTCACTATCCAAGAACTTCTCTTGTGTAACTTTAAGATGTATAGTGTAATGATTTGATATATGTATCACATTCTGAAGTGATTGTCATAATAATTAACATCCATCACTTCATATAGTTAAAATTTTTTGTGTGTCTAGTGAGAACTTTTAAAGTCTACTCTTAGCAGCTTTCAAATATACAGTAATCTCAGATACTTTGAAATAGCAGTATAATATTGTTAACTTAGTCTCCATGCTGTGGGTTATATCGCCAGGATTTATTCATCTTGAAACTAGAAGTCTGTAAGTGAAGTCAGCCAGAGAAAGACAAATACCATATGAAATTGCTTATATGTGGAATCTTTTAAAAAAAATGATATAAATGAACTTATTTTTTTTACAGAACAGTCTATTTACAAAACAAATGGGCTTAGAGAACGTTTCTTATACCAATTAATAGAACTTGATTTTAAAAAAATTTTAGGGCGACCTCCTCTCTAAGCTTGTTTTCTTCTCCATTCTGGTGCTAAATTATCAATATTTGGAGTTGTCTGGCATTTCAGATGAGGAAGTTTATTTTTTTAAGTTAACTGTGCCTTGGTAGATTCAGGTAAGCATCTATCCTTTGCAGGCAAGATCTGATGCATTACCAGACAGAGCTATAGCAATAGAAGAGTTGAATTATGTAACTGTATTTAAGAGTGGTTGGCTTCTTTCTGAATACTTTTGAGAAAAATGGGTTACTACATTACCTAAACAATAAGAGCTGTAAACAGGCCAGGTTTTAGATAAAATTACCACTACTTTGGCAAATTTAACTTAGTTTAATTATTTAATTCAGTTTATTGGATTACATTTGCTTCAAAAAACACTTTCCCTTCTCATTTCAAGTTAAAAGAAAAAAAAAACTATGTACAGAGGGAGTTTGAATTAACATTCTTAAGTAGTCTGCTGTTAACAGTATTTCTATAGCCAAATAAGCTTTAGGGAGCTCAACCTTTGAATTGTATTTTGGTCACCAGGAAGAGGTGCCTTTTTATAAACAGTTTTAAAAATAAAAATGATAATGTCGACTTTAGCACCGCTGCGCCATTACCACTGGGCTTATGACACACAGAAAGCAAGGATAGCTGTGTATAAATTAGATCTTCTGGACGAGTAAACAGAGCCAGTTCTCTCTCCATAGATGGAGAGCGTCACATTAACTAGTTAAAAGCAAAAGCTCTTGACACTAACCAGAGTAAATGGATTTTAGGTAGAGTGAATGTCTCTTGCCTCATGGGAATGACTCCATCTTGTGAGAGGAGCGAGTAGTTCTCTGAAACACTTCCTCCTGTTACACTAACAGGATCATCACTAACATCTAGCAAGACTTCTACCAAAAATTGTTTTTTTTTTTTTCCTTCAAGTCTTTCTGTTTAGAAAACTGATAAGTACTTTTTGATACCTTTCTCTCACCACTAAAAGCAGTCTAAACTTTGAAATCAAGTAGGTTTTAAGACTAGAAGACAGAGAGAATATCCACTAGAGAATAAATTTACAAATTAACTTACCAGGACAGTTACTCAAAACAGGAGGAATGAGCAGGATTGGGTAAAGAAGGGAAGAAAATTTATCATTTTTGTGTATTTAATATGAGTCACATGTATTTAAAAGATTTTCTCATGTATTATGGAGGTATCAAACAACTTACATGACGTTTCTCTTTGCTAGGCACTGTTCTAAGTCCTTTACAAATATTAACTTTTGTGATTCTTGTAAGTCCTACATTAACATGATAAGCATGTACTATATAAGTTGGCCACCATAATCTTTATTTTAGTCAACAGTAAACTGAAGCACAGAAAGTTTAAATAATTTGCCTGAAGTGATGTACCTAGTAAGTGTCTGGGCCAAAATTCAGACCTATCGATGTGGACCTTCATCACTGGGCTCTGCCATCATTGGAGCTTCACATCAATTCTATAAGGCGGGCCTGGTGTCTATCCATTTTAGAGCTGTGGATCCTGTGTCTGGTGAAATAACTCAGGATCAGCCTTGAACTTATTTTCTTTCCCCACCAAGTTAGCATTTCTTATGTACTTCCTGTTCTTATTAATGATATCAAGTTTTACCCAGTCATCCAAATCTGAAATTGAATTACAGATTTCATTATTTTCAGCTGAGTATCTGAGCCCTTCTTTTAATCTTTTCTGCTACTGTGTTAAATTGGGCCCTTATTATTCTGCCCTAAACCAAGGATTGTAATCTCAGATGCTTACTGGAAGCAGGCAGGTAGGTAGTACAAGGAGTGAAGGAGGCTGGGCCTGAGGAAGGAAGTTGGTGAACTCTGGCAGGAAGTGGGGTTTTCGGGGACCCACTGCTTCTGTCCTTGCCATCCATTTGCATGCAGGATTGTGGGCTCGAACTTGACAGATTGGATTTTTTCGAGAGGAGCCAGAAATCTGGATTTTTATGTGAAATCTTCTGAACCATAGTACAAGTCACACAAAATATGTTTGTAGGCCCTCAGTTTTGCTACCCCTGACCTTTTATTATTGAGTCCTCCAGGCTGATTTACACTCCTCGAGTCTAGTCTACTCAGCCTTCTTGCATCCTCCCTATGCTAGCATCATCTATCTGAAGTCCCAATCAGATAGAATTGTAGGGGAGGTTAGCAGGATCAAAAGCATTAAAACATGTAACATTTTTGGAAGAGTTCTTGGTACTTGGGTAAGTGCTCAAGCACTGTTCTTTATTGCTTTTCACTTAATTAAAGGCCTTAGGCACTCCCATTTATACTCAGGGTAATTTTTTAACATGGCCAGAAAAGTATTTTATGATTCCTGACTGACTTTGCACCTTCATCTTTGGCTATTCCACCAAATGTACTCAAGCCATTCTCTACACTTGAGTGTGTCAGTTGATTTCAAGCCCTTTCAGTCTCTTCCCCTTCTGCCCTGGCCATCTGACTTGTGGACTCTTTGATCATCACCAACAAGAGTCAATTGAGGCATCTCCCCCTCTCTTAAACCTCAGTCTATGCTTTTCCTTGAGTTTCCCTTGTGTCACCCTAGGACTGTGGACTCCTTAAGGGCAGGGACTGTGTTTTATCAGTCTTCGTATTCTCAGTGCTCTGGCAGTGCTGGCACATTGTGTGTATCTGCAGAAAATGTTGGTTGGGAGTAATATGACGATAAAAGTTGGTGTTGGCACTTGAACTCTCACCCGACAGTGAATATCTTGTTCTTCAGATGGTGCCTCAGAGAGGAAAGAAGCTGTGGCTGCTCTGTTGGGGACCCAGAGGGCAGTGTCCAGCCTGAGGACCTGTTGGGAGTCTAGGTTGCAGCTAATGATGAATCTGTATTCTCCAAGGCATTAATGATGCTCTGTCCTCTGAAATGTAGTTGGTGAAAGTTAAGGTGAAGTCATTGGTTAAATTTGTACTGGTCAGGTAAAGCAGCTCTGTCTTTCTATTTTAGAAGTGTGATGGTAAATGCTTGGAGACACTACATCTATTTATAGATGGCCCCAGTGCCAGATTTGTTATCTCCTTTCCTCAGGCTTGATAAACGAAAGAATGCTGAACTGCCATTGGAAGCTTCTCCATTAATGAATAGGAGAGTCTGGACAAAACACATGAACAGGAAGTTCAAGGACACCTACTGTTGTTTTTATCAGTGCAGGAATTCTAGACTTGCAAATTATATCCTGTTCTTTTTCTGGCTGAAGAAAGGGCTTTAGTAAATAAAAGACAAAGAACAGTGTGAAATCCATTAGAGGAATACATTTGCAGCATAACAAGTGCCAGTTATCCAGATCATTCTTTGTAATAATTTGATCCCTTCTGTTCTTAGTTTTGCTTAATTTTTGTATTATAAAGCCTATTTGTTTCTTGTTAGAGAGTAATAACATTTGTTTTATTTTGTTTTTTAAGCCAAGCTCTAAAAGAGATTATTGAATCCAGACTAAGAGAGGGAGTTTTGGGTTTTTCTGTAGTTGACTCTCTCAAGTAGTATTTGTCTCTCTGAAGATTAATATAACACCAAATGATACTGTAGTTTTTAATCCAAAGGAAGTTGTTAGATATGAGACATATATAATTTAAAATCCATTAATTCTGAGTTCGGTTACTCACCATCATTTATAGAATGCAGACTGTGCTCAGCACTTTGCCAGGTGCTGTAATTTTGTTACAGAGATGAACAGACATAGGTTTTGCTCTGATTAGGTTTTTAAACAAGGCATACACTTGCATCTATATATAATTTGAATGGAAAAACCATGGTGATCATGGTTAAATTATATAGTGTTTGGAAGTCTCTCTTCATCACTGTATATCCCTTCTGGATCTTGGAGTTATAAGTTCATTTCATCTTTCTCTGGAAGAATCCTTCTCTTCTTTTTGTTTACCCCTCTTTCATAAAGACTTCAGGTTCATAAATCTTTATCTCAAACTGTCTCACATTTTTTCTGCACTGCTAATGCAAACACTTTCTGTGGTTTGGAGTTATTTTTAGTACCCCAACTTCTTTATGTTTCACAGAAATTCCCCCCCCCCCAAATTTTGCTCAGTAATATTTCTGCCCACTCCTAGCCCCCTAATTTTGCATCATCTGGGAAAGCCCTGTCAGCAATAGGCTTAATATTGGCCACCTCCTTCTGCCACTTTGAATGGGCAGAGGAGTCCTAGGCAAGATAGTGGTCAATCTTTTTTTTTTTTTTAAGATTCCACTTTTTCCTTGTGCCATTAAACAGTTGAATTGAATAAACAATTCTGTTTTGATGCCATGCTCACCAGCCTTTTTAAGTCTTTACATCTAACTTGCCTACAGAAACAGAGTGCATTTGCCAAAACATGCAAGTTATCTGTTTCTTGTTCCTCAGTTTCTTACTGTGTAAATCCGAAAATTGCCATTATGTCTTGTTTATCAGCCTCTTGAACTTTGCGAGGATTAAGTAGCTTCCATAATCTGATCCCCCTGGAACACTGGCAGCTGAAGGCCAGACCCTGCTCCTTGGCAGACAGAGCAGAGCAGCCTGTTTTGCGAGGCCCTTTGGCAGCCTGTCAGCTGCCACACCCTGAGTTCATCATATATCCTTCTTTCTGAATTCTAAAAGCATTTGTGTTGTTTAGTCACTAAGTCGTGTCCATCTCTTCGTGACTCCATGGACTGTAGCTCCATCAACCTCTTCCGTCCATGGGATATCCCAGGCAAGAACACTGGAGTGGGTTTCCATTTCCTCCTCCGGGGAATCTTCCCAACGCAGGGATCAAACCCACATCTGCTGTATCTCCTGCATTGACAGGCAGATTCTTTACCTCCAAGCCACCTGGGAGCATTACTGATGTGTTATTTCTTTGTGTACTTTTTCAAGGGTCATTATAAAAGGTTTTGTTTATTAGATTTTTTCACCATTCACTTTTTGAAAGGAAATTATAAACCTTGGAAACTATAGTCGAGTCTTGACCTTTTTTCCTCTTGCCAACAGGCAAACCAATTTGAAAATTCTCTTGTTAGCTACAGGTATTCTGGACAAATCAGAAAGCANGAATACTGGAATGGGTTGCCATTTCCTGCTCCAGGGGATCCTCCAAACCCAGGGATTGAACCCTTGTTTCCTGCATTGGCAGGCAGCTTCTTTACCACCTTTTCTTTCAGATGATAGTGAATTGAACTAGAGGTGGCAGAGGGGAAGAGGGAGAAATCAGTATGACTAAATTCTCATGAAATGCCTTGTTCATACGTGCTCAAAATATTTAATTATGGTTTTTCATATTTGAGCTTCCCTAGTGGCTCAGCCAGTAAAGAAACTGCCTACAATGCAGGAGACCCAGGTTTGATCCCTGGGTTGGGAAGATCCCCTGGAAAAGGGAATGGCTACCCACACCAGTATCCTTGCCTGGAGAATTCCATGGACAGAGGAGCCTGGTGGGCTATAGTCCATGGGGTTGCAAAGACACAACTGAGCAGCTATCACTTTCACTTTTTTTCATATTTGTTATAGTAGTATGCAAGCACTATAAGATTGTTTCATTAATATGTGGCTAAAATAATTGGAGAATTTATACACATCATTAATTATGCATTTATAAATTGTGTTGTATTCAATATATTCAAGAATATTGGCTATTTATAAGGTGCAATGGAATATTAATAGGATAAAGAGTAAGATACCAGAACCATTTTTCTCTAAAAACTGCTGTTGCACAAGCTTACTTTTCATTAAATGTAATGGTAAGAACTAGAAATTTTTTTTACATCAATTCCCATTCCTTTTTTTCCCCCTCGTTTGAAACCACATATATCCACTTAATGAATTTCAGTGGTTGAGTTAAAATATTACTCCTGAAGAAATTTAGAAAAGGATACTAAGCAGAATTGTAGGAAACTGTCCAAAATTAACTAGGAAGCTTGTGTTCACAGAAGTAATAAAACTATAGTCTTCATGCACCTTTCCTCTTTAGCTTCCATGGTGAGAACCATAGCAAGCTTACCCTCTTGTCAAGATATAGAGAAGGGATCAAAAATGTAATATCAACTAAAGTTTTTTTTTTTAACTTTTTTTTTAAAAAAGAAAATCTATAAGGTGGTAAAAGATAACATGGAGAATTTAATAATTTTTGAAAGAGTAATATCTTTTTATTCATGATTTTTTCAAATGTTTAAAAAGATGCTCAGGCTTACTCGTAAGAGAAATTCAAATTAAAGTTATTAGTAACTATCAGAATGGTAAAGGTCTAAAAGTGTATCTCCTTTTACCCTTAAGTAGAAACATTCTTACTAGTGTTGGAAGTATGCATTGATATTTTCTCATTTTTCTCCAAAGAGGTTTATATTTACCAAAATTCAGAATACGGATTTTCCTTAGGCCAATAATTCTGCTATAGCCTATGATTTATCCAACCACTGTCCTCTCAGACATGCACAAAATTCAGCAATTCATAAGGGTATCCATTATGGCAGTATTAGTAATAGCAAAAAATTGGACAGTCTAGGAAATGGGTTAAGTAAATACCTTCCAACACTGGAGGACTATGTAGCTTATAAAAAGGATGGCATTTTATATGATCTTTCTCCAAGATATGTAATTAAAATAAATAGCAGTCATTTTTATGTATTGAAAGAGGTGGGAGTTGCTTGTGTGAATTCATGCTTTTTTATGCATAAACTCCAGATGGATATAAACCGGCAGTATTGGTGGAACTTGTGGTGAGGGGAGAGAGACTACCTTTCTTTGGTACTCCCTTTTATACTGTTTGAATTTTTTTTCATAGATACTAATTTTACTTATTAAAGATGAAATTTTAAACACAAAAATAGAATGGAAGTGTACTCAGAAGCCCTACTTAGATCTTTCTTAAATCCTTTCAGTCCTTTGCCCACCTTACTATGTAGGTAGGAAACATCTATGCTCATGAAAAAACGGTGTTGAGTGCTTTGCAGTNTCAACCATCAATGCATAGCCTTGTTTTATGTGCACTTCTGTTCATGGTCACTTTACTTATTATATTGCAGGTTCATTAACATTGAACTTACAACTTATGCTGGAACAAAGCTTAGCTAACACATGTATTTTCTCTGTAAGGGACATCACAACCTTCCTGCAGCAGGAAACACTAGACAGAACCTTAACATTATGTTTGTGGGGCCATTTTAAACAGTGAAATTACTAAGAACACAAAAATGAGGAAAATGTGGTGCTAAATAAACTGAGAAAACCACACTTGTTAGTGTGAGAAAGTACGAAAGTGGAAACCGGAAAGGAGAGCGCTGCCCTGTGTGACCTCACCTAGGAATATGCTTGTCAGGTGACTCGAGTTTTTCACTTCTCTGGCATGTTTACAAATGACCATGAAATGCTGTGAATATTGCTTTGGGAGTTACAGATAAATTTTAGAAAGTAGGCAGATTTTCAGATATAAAATTCTCAAATAATGGGAATGGACTGTGTTTACCACATGTATTTGTTACTTGTTTGTGTATATAAGTAGTATGTATTTATTGGGTTTCCTTCTACTGAAATAAAAACTCTACATGCCCAGGGATTTTTGTCTGTTTATCTTATTGATGTATTCCCAGTGTCAAGAATAGTACCTGTCACACTCGATACTGCTGAATGAATAAATTGAAGGTGTCTTTCTCTCTAGGTTGGAAAATGGAGTCCTTCTGAATGTACTGAAGGCCAGGACTGTTGCTGAAAGTCAGAAATCCAGGGGCACCAATGGGAGCAATTAGGGCCAAATGTCCAGGGAAATATGACATTAGTACACTGGAGAAAGAAATCCAAATGGGTCAGCAAATCCAAATGTATAGATACAGATATGGAGAACTTGAGATGGACCCAGGGAGCTGAGGACCAACAGAAGAATATACTTAGCATTGGGCTGAAAGACAAATAGGATAGTAGTCAGAAAAAAATCTCTGAAACTGTAGTTAGTATCTTTGGGTATTTCACAACTATGATAGTGAAATTTATGAGAGGGCCAGTTGGGTGTAAAAACACAGCAATGTGGAATATGTCACTAGCTGTGAGCTACTTCAAAACAGGACATGTGTCTGATCTATCTTTGTACTTCCAGCTCTTGGCAGTACCTAGCATACTGTAGGTGCTAAAAAATATTTACTGCCTTGGAGTAACTTCTATTCAATTCAGTTCAGTCACTTAGTTGTGTCTGACTCTTTGTGACCCCACAGACTGCAGCACGCCAGGCTTCCCTGTCCATTACCATCTCCCGGAGCTTGCTCAAACTCATGTCTGTTGAGTCGGTGATGCCATCCAACCTTCTCATCTTTTGTCGTTCCCTTCTCCTCCTGCCTTCAATCTTTCCCAGCATCAGGATCTTTTCCAATGAGTCAGTTCTTNATTACCATCTCCCGGAGCTTGCTCAAACTCATGTCTGTTGAGTCGGTGATGCCATCCAACCTTCTCATCTTTTGTCGTTCCCTTCTCCTCCTGCCTTCAATCTTTCCCAGCATCAGGATCTTTTCCAATGAGTCAGTTCTTCTCATCTATTACCTATCATAATCCCCCTGGGCCAGAGATAAGAAGAGTTTCTGAACACCCCTGGGTCCGGGGTTTTCAAAGACAGCCTCCATTCAGACTAGACTCAATGTTCACCAGGGCCTTAACTTAGGGATAAGCTTCCTCCTCCCTGTCCTCAGCCCACCCTGACTCTCTGAGCCAGACTTCTTGGCATGTCCTTAACCTTGATGTGTCCTGTGACCCATCAAGAGAAAATGTTTACTGAAGTAGACTAACTCAGTTATCTTTTCCAGGACAACAGCTCTGAATCTGGTATTAAACGAACAGGCCTCCAGTCTGTGAACCTCTTGAAAAGTAAAATGTAAATGTGCATATGTGCCTGTGTGAAATTTTCTAGGGAGAGGATTCATAGATTTCACTAAAGAGGACTCATTATTCAGAAAAATTTGAGAACAGTTCCTTAGAATGATTCTGATGTTTCCTGCATAGCAGGGATAGAATTAAATATGATCAGAGAACTTTAAATAGAGTATCCATCTGGGCAGTTGATTGCACATTCATTCATATATACAGAGAGGTTCTAAAATTCTGGCATTCATAGAAATCTCTAGGGGACCCTCACAGAAAAGATATTTCTGAGACACTGAAATTTAGATTCAGTAAGTTCACTTTTTAGGGTCCTAGAACCAGCCTTTTAAATAAGTTTAACAGGAGAGCTTTACATTCCCCAGAGTGTACTTCTGACTTTCTAAAACATATAGCTAAGTAAAGGCATGGCTCTCTTCACTTTTTCATCAGCTGGGACCATTTCACTGTTATGGGCTGCGGTTCCTAAACCTGATTGGGCACAAGACTTACTCGGGAAGCTCGTGGTTGAGACTTGAGGCCTGCTGGTGGTTTTAAAATACAGATGCTCTGTTCTCACCTTAGAGACTCACATTCATTACAGCTGTGGTGAGAACTAAAGATCTATACTTTCAAAAATCTCCCAAGGTTATTCTATATACAGTCATGATTAGAACCTCTGCAGCAGAGGTCAGGATGAAAAGCATCCATAATTTAGATAATTATAGTTTAAATAATTCCACACAGTGGGGAAAGCTTTCTTTGTGGATGTGATCCCACAAACTGGAAGTTAAATATTACACCCAAGCTTTGTTGAGAAAACATTCCATTTTATTAACCTTTGGATTCCTCTCAAAAAGGCAAATAAACAAGTAACAACTTAGTACCTGTTAATGTTTCACTGTCACAGAAATCAGTGAAGGGAAACAGAACACATGGGTTGAATTTCAAAATGGAGTATTAGCCATGTAAAGGCAAAAGTGGGATCCATACTAGGACTTCCTATGGTACTGTCACAGCTCCATGCAACAGTCTGATTAGAATAAAAATGACTCAATTAAGGAGCTAAGTGAAATCCCCAAAGGAACAATGGTGCCAAGGACTCAAACTTTTTTAGAACAGCGTGTTTTCCCAACACCAAATAAGAACAATTCAAATGCATCTTTAATGCTCAAAATCACCTCCAGTTATAGACAAAGAACCTTCAGTAATTATTTCTCTAACTCTTACTCTCAAAATTATGAAGAGAAGCTAAACAATAACCAATAACAAAGAAAAACCACAACTTTGTACCATATATGCAAAGGACAAGCTAAAATTAAAACCCTGGGGAGGGGGGCGGTCCTAAGATGGCAGAGGAATAGGATGGGGAGACCACTTTCTCCCCCATGAATTCATCAAANTGATAAGTACTTTTTGATACCTTTCTCTCACCACTAAAAGCAGTCTAAACTTTGAAATCAAGTAGGTTTTAAGACTAGAAGACAGAGAGAATATCCACTAGAGAATAAATTTACAAATTAACTTACCAGGACAGTTACTCAAAACAGGAGGAATGAGCAGGATTGGGTAAAGAAGGGAAGAAAATTTATCATTTTTGTGTATTTAATATGAGTCACATGTATTTAAAAGATTTTCTCATGTATTATGGAGGTATCAAACAACTTACATGACGTTTCTCTTTGCTAGGCACTGTTCTAAGTCCTTTACAAATATTAACTTTTGTGATTCTTGTAAGTCCTACATTAACATGATAAGCATGTACTATATAAGTTGGCCACCATAATCTTTATTTTAGTCAACAGTAAACTGAAGCACAGAAAGTTTAAATAATTTGCCTGAAGTGATGTACCTAGTAAGTGTCTGGGCCAAAATTCAGACCTATCGATGTGGACCTTCATCACTGGGCTCTGCCATCATTGGAGCTTCACATCAATTCTATAAGGCGGGCCTGGTGTCTATCCATTTTAGAGCTGTGGATCCTGTGTCTGGTGAAATAACTCAGGATCAGCCTTGAACTTATTTTCTTTCCCCACCAAGTTAGCATTTCTTATGTACTTCCTGTTCTTATTAATGATATCAAGTTTTACCCAGTCATCCAAATCTGAAATTGAATTACAGATTTCATTATTTTCAGCTGAGTATCTGAGCCCTTCTTTTAATCTTTTCTGCTACTGTGTTAAATTGGGCCCTTATTATTCTGCCCTAAACCAAGGATTGTAATCTCAGATGCTTACTGGAAGCAGGCAGGTAGGTAGTACAAGGAGTGAAGGAGGCTGGGCCTGAGGAAGGAAGTTGGTGAACTCTGGCAGGAAGTGGGGTTTTCGGGGACCCACTGCTTCTGTCCTTGCCATCCATTTGCATGCAGGATTGTGGGCTCGAACTTGACAGATTGGATTTTTTCGAGAGGAGCCAGAAATCTGGATTTTTATGTGAAATCTTCTGAACCATAGTACAAGTCACACAAAATATGTTTGTAGGCCCTCAGTTTTGCTACCCCTGACCTTTTATTATTGAGTCCTCCAGGCTGATTTACACTCCTCGAGTCTAGTCTACTCAGCCTTCTTGCATCCTCCCTATGCTAGCATCATCTATCTGAAGTCCCAATCAGATAGAATTGTAGGGGAGGTTAGCAGGATCAAAAGCATTAAAACATGTAACATTTTTGGAAGAGTTCTTGGTACTTGGGTAAGTGCTCAAGCACTGTTCTTTATTGCTTTTCACTTAATTAAAGGCCTTAGGCACTCCCATTTATACTCAGGGTAATTTTTTAACATGGCCAGAAAAGTATTTTATGATTCCTGACTGACTTTGCACCTTCATCTTTGGCTATTCCACCAAATGTACTCAAGCCATTCTCTACACTTGAGTGTGTCAGTTGATTTCAAGCCCTTTCAGTCTCTTCCCCTTCTGCCCTGGCCATCTGACTTGTGGACTCTTTGATCATCACCAACAAGAGTCAATTGAGGCATCTCCCCCTCTCTTAAACCTCAGTCTATGCTTTTCCTTGAGTTTCCCTTGTGTCACCCTAGGACTGTGGACTCCTTAAGGGCAGGGACTGTGTTTTATCAGTCTTCGTATTCTCAGTGCTCTGGCAGTGCTGGCACATTGTGTGTATCTGCAGAAAATGTTGGTTGGGAGTAATATGACGATAAAAGTTGGTGTTGGCACTTGAACTCTCACCCGACAGTGAATATCTTGTTCTTCAGATGGTGCCTCAGAGAGGAAAGAAGCTGTGGCTGCTCTGTTGGGGACCCAGAGGGCAGTGTCCAGCCTGAGGACCTGTTGGGAGTCTAGGTTGCAGCTAATGATGAATCTGTATTCTCCAAGGCATTAATGATGCTCTGTCCTCTGAAATGTAGTTGGTGAAAGTTAAGGTGAAGTCATTGGTTAAATTTGTACTGGTCAGGTAAAGCAGCTCTGTCTTTCTATTTTAGAAGTGTGATGGTAAATGCTTGGAGACACTACATCTATTTATAGATGGCCCCAGTGCCAGATTTGTTATCTCCTTTCCTCAGGCTTGATAAACGAAAGAATGCTGAACTGCCATTGGAAGCTTCTCCATTAATGAATAGGAGAGTCTGGACAAAACACATGAACAGGAAGTTCAAGGACACCTACTGTTGTTTTTATCAGTGCAGGAATTCTAGACTTGCAAATTATATCCTGTTCTTTTTCTGGCTGAAGAAAGGGCTTTAGTAAATAAAAGACAAAGAACAGTGTGAAATCCATTAGAGGAATACATTTGCAGCATAACAAGTGCCAGTTATCCAGATCATTCTTTGTAATAATTTGATCCCTTCTGTTCTTAGTTTTGCTTAATTTTTATATTATAAAGCCTATTTGTTTCTTGTTAGAGAGTAATAACATTTGTTTTATTTTGTTTTTTAAGCCAAGCTCTAAAAGAGATTATTGAATCCAGACTAAGAGAGGGAGTTTTGGGTTTTTCTGTAGTTGACTCTCTCAAGTAGTATTTGTCTCTCTGAAGATTAATATAACACCAAATGATACTGTAGTTTTTAATCCAAAGGAAGTTGTTAGATATGAGACATATATAATTTAAAATCCATTAATTCTGAGTTCGGTTACTCACCATCATTTATAGAATGCAGACTGTGCTCAGCACTTTGCCAGGTGCTGTAATTTTGTTACAGAGATGAACAGACATAGGTTTTGCTCTGATTAGGTTTTTAAACAAGGCATACACTTGCATCTATATATAATTTGAATGGAAAAACCATGGTGATCATGGTTAAATTATATAGTGTTTGGAAGTCTCTCTTCATCACTGTATATCCCTTCTGGATTTTGGAGTTATAAGTTCATTTCATCTTTCTATGGAAGAATCCTTCTCTTCTTTTTGTTTACCCCTCTTTCATAAAGACTTCAGGTTCATAAATCTTTATCTCAAACTGTCTCACATTTTTTCTGCACTGCTAATGCAAACACTTTCTGTGGTTTGGAGTTATTTTTAGTACCCCAACTTCTTTATGTTTCACAGAAATTCCCCCCCCCCCAAATTTTGCTCAGTAATATTTCTGCCCACTCCTAGCCCCCTAATTTTGCATCATCTGGGAAAGCCCTGTCAGCAATAGGCTTAATATTGGCCACCTCCTTCTGCCACTTTGAATGGGCAGAGGAGTCCTAGGCAAGATAGTGGTCAATCTTTTTTTTTTTTTTAAGATTCCACTTTTTCCTTGTGCCATTAAACAGTTGAATTGAATAAACAATTCTGTTTTGATGCCATGCTCACCAGCCTTTTTAAGTCTTTACATCTAACTTGCCTACAGAAACAGAGTGCATTTGCCAAAACATGCAAGTTATCTGTTTCTTGTTCCTCAGTTTCTTACTGTGTAAATCCGAAAATTGCCATTATGTCTTGTTTATCAGCCTCTTGAACTTTGCGAGGATTAAGTAGCTTCCATAATCTGATCCCCCTGGAACACTGGCAGCTGAAGGCCAGACCCTGCTCCTTGGCAGACAGAGCAGAGCAGCCTGTTTTGCGAGGCCCTTTGGCAGCCTGTCAGCTGCCACACCCTGAGTTCATCATATATCCTTCTTTCTGAATTCTAAAAGCATTTGTGTTGTTTAGTCACTAAGTCGTGTCCATCTCTTCGTGACTCCATGGACTGTAGCTCCATCAACCTCTTCCGTCCATGGGATATCCCAGGCAAGAACACTGGAGTGGGTTTCCATTTCCTCCTCCGGGGAATCTTCCCAACGCAGGGATCAAACCCACATCTGCTGTATCTCCTGCATTGACAGGCAGATTCTTTACCTCCAAGCCACCTGGGAGCATTACTGATGTGTTATTTCTTTGTGTACTTTTTCAAGGGTCATTATAAAAGGTTTTGTTTATTAGATTTTTTCACCATTCACTTTTTGAAAGGAAATTATAAACCTTGGAAACTATAGTCGAGTCTTGACCTTTTTTCCTCTTGCCAACAGGCAAACCAATTTGAAAATTCTCTTGTTAGCTACAGGTATTCTGGACAAATCAGAAAGCACTCTTAAAATTTCTAGATGTTGCTCTTTGTTGGAGTTTCTAAGTCCCCCTCCCCCCGCCCCCTACCAAATATTAAAAAAAGTAACAGGCACTTTTTTAAACCAGTGTTTGAAAATAACTGTCTATAAACTTAAAATTTATATGCCTAAAGGGGGTTTCCTCGAATACTGCTGCAAATGTCAACCTATTGCCTTTTTGAGGATTTAAGATACATATTATTCCATTAACGATACAATGTAATGGGAAGTCATACAGTAAAAAATTTTGTATAATCTAGACTTCCTAAATTTATTTGACTTCTTCCACTTCCAGCTCCCCCCTTCCTCACCAATCCCCAAGTGCCAATTAGCAAACATGACTGGGGATGTTTGCTCAGTACTATCCCATCCCCTCTTTTCCTTTCTTTGACCTTTCTGCGTCTGATCCTGAAACATAGACCATGAACCCAGTTTTCTGAGATCTCCAAAGATAACGGGGCAGCATTGCCTTAGCATTCCAAGCTTCGTCATCGTGTTCAGTTGTGTCCGACTCTTCAACCCTGTGGACTGCAGCCTGCCAGACTGGTCTGTCAATAGAATTTTCCAGGCAAGAATACTATAGTGGGTTGCCACTTCCTCCTCCAGAGGATCTCTCCTACCGAGGGATCGAATCTACTTGTCCTCCATGGAAGGTGGATCCTTTATCACTGAGCCACCTGGGAAACCATGCCAAGCCTAGTGCTCAAAAATCATTTGGTCAGGATAATTCTTGAGCTCATTTTATTATTGTTTCAAAAATAATGCTCACTATTATTAAAGCACATTAAAAAAGTAAACTAAGTGCCTAAAATAATATTTTACATTTGTATAATTTCTATGTTGTATTATCTCAGATGGCCTTAAAATAGGTCTGTGAGCTAGCTGAGCAAGTACTGTAATTCCTGGGTCTGAGGGGAAAGTGACCTGAGTTCAGAGCATTGTGGTGATTTGAATAGGACCCTGGTGGCTCAGATGGTAAAGCATCTGCCTGCAGTGCAAGAGACCTGGGTTCAGTCCCAGGGTTGGGAAGATCCCCTGGAGAAGGAAATGGCAACCCACTCCAGTACACTTGCCTGGAAAATCCCATGGACAGAGGAGCCTGATAGGCTACAGTCCATGGGGTTACAAAGAGTCGGACACAACTGAGCAAATTCACTTTCACTTTTTCACTTTGATGTGATCATTTAACAGCAGAACCTGGATTAGATCTCTAAATGTCTGACTCCAGGGTTTGTAAGTTTCTTTTTCCACAGTTGGCACCCTTTATAGGCAAGTTTTGCTAATTTTTTCAACTCTCCTTTCATCCCATCTCCCATTTGATAAGTGGACTCATTTCATTGAGTAATACCTACTCTGAGTCCAATACAGTGCTGTCAAGGTGAATGCTCAAGAACGACTCAGGGCAAGTTCTTGCCCAGAATTGCTCCGAGTTTAGTGGGATAGGCAGATGACGTGATCAGCGCTTGTGCCTGGGGTATTTATTACACGTGGCAGAGAGCACATTTGAAATAATGCCATTTGGTGTCTTCTGGTAAATTGATGTCTCTCCTGGCAGGGAACCTGAGAGAAGTCACCACAGTAAGGCTTCTGTCACCCTGGGCTGTGCAGGGTCACCAGTAGCCCTGCAGATAGAGCATAGGACAGAACTGGCTCAGGAATAGGTCAGGCCAGGGCTTGGAGGCATGAAAAGGCCAAGTGAGTGGCGTGCGGAAGGGCAGCAGATAAGCCCAGAAAGGCAGATTGGAGATAGGTGGGGTGGGAATCCAAAGCTCACCAGCTGACTTTTCCAAGTTTCAGTTCCTTTCTTTACTGGGCTGTTGTGAGGAAGAAATGCAGTCATGCTTGGGAGTGCCATGGTTTTAAAGCCTCAGGCAAAAAGGGGGGATTTATGAATAAACTCTCATAAAGTTTCGGATAGATACCAGCAGTCTGTGTATGAGTTGTCCTTATGTATCTTCCTGAGCTCATTTGACTTGCTGTACATGCCATGAACAATTTTAAACAAGTAATGTGATCAGCTTCTTGTTATAAAAAGATTTAGAGTAGCTAGCAGAGAAACAAGTTTATGATGTTAAAATAATAAGTGCAGTTGTAGACATAATGAGGTTCAAGCAGTAGATTGAGGTATAAACTCACTAAGACAACAGAACTGGGAGTTTGCCATAATTAAATTGTTAACTTTCAACCTGTGTATGACTTGTTTCACGTGAAGAATGAGATCCCTGGAGTGTAGTTCAGCGCAGGTCTATATCTAGGGCTCCGTGCCTTGATGTAGTTAGTTAACGAGAGGTTGGCGTTGGGGGTAGGTGGCAGATTTGGGAGAATACTTTTAGCTATTAATGCAACGTTGGATAGTTACCCTGGCAATCTGGATCTTCTCTAGTATGGTCTGTAATGATCTCCCATCTAGATTAGCAAAAGCTTCTTTAGTGTATGGAGCCATTCTAGGTTTTTTGTTTTGTTTTTTTTGAGGGGGGCGGTGGGGTCTAGATGTGGACTATGGTGAGCAAGTCTCTAGGGTCAGTGCCCACCTAGAGTTCAGTTTAACATTCCTTATCTTGTCTAATTGGAGAAGGAAATGGCAACCCACTCCAGTATTGTTGCCTGGAGAATCCCAGGGATGGGGAGCCTGTTGTGCTGCCATCTAAGGGGTCGCACAGAGTCGGACATGACTGAAGTGACTTAATTGTCTGCCTTACCTTCTTCTTCTTGGTTTGTTGTTGCTGTTGTTTGTTTTTTGGCCACGCCACACAGCATGTGGGATCTCAGTTCCCCAACCAGGGACCAAATCTGTGCCCCGTGCAGTGGAAGCATGGAGTCTTAACCACTGGAACTCCGGGGAAGTCGTCACATCATCTTTAAACCAGTACTTTGCTTGGCTGGCTCAATGGTTTTTAAAAGTTGGCACCTGAATGACTTTAAAGTAAACAAACATTGTCCAGGAAAGACCACAGACCTTCCCTGTTGTCACCTGACTTGATTCATATGTTTTGTTTCCTGCCTGGTTCTTATAGGCATTTGAGTTTCATCTGAAAATGAAATGGACCTATCAGTCTAGAGTAGTGTACTAGAGTTTGTCCTAACGCTATTTGGAATGACTTAGGATTCAGGGTGAAATAGGGCATCCATGGACTCCTTTCAGAGGGGCTTGTTTCTGGGGCATCCTTGGTTAAGCCTGCACTTCCAGGGCAGGGGGCACAAGTCAGGGGCTTAAGATCCCACATGCTGTGCACCGTGGCCAAAGGGGTTTGCTTCTAAAAGTAGTTTTTCCCTAAAACATAATACCCAAAAGAATTGCTCTGACAGATGTTCGTGTGTATATTTGATATAACACTACTTGATGCATAGAATTTATATGGCAGAAACTACTTCTTCCTGTTTAACTAAACTTTGTTAACCCTTTTGGAGATGTGTGTTCATTGGGTCATAAGTATTAGCAAAATCTTGTGAATTTTATTTAGTAACCGGTGAGACGACCACAGAATTGATTGACGCTTTCTTGCTCTGAATGACTGGTGAGTGTGCATGTGAACGTGTTCATATCGTGTGTGGACTGCTACTGCTGCTGCTTCAGTGTGATTTACATCTGCCAGCACAGAACTCATTTCTGTTCCTTTGGGAATGGTGTATCTTTATCTTTCTTTGCTATATTTGCTAAATACTGTATTTCTTTATTATTTTACTTAGAATGTGAAAGACTCCAGTGTCTTAACTGTTAGGGTACAGTGTTGTTGCCTGGTAGAAATCAGGCCATTTCTAGAGTTTGTTAAAAGAGACAGAAAGTTTTCTTTTCCTATGAAGTGATTTGTGTCTCTGTCATTCTAGTTTCTGTGACTATGGCAATGACGGCAGGGTCTACAACCACCTTTCCTATGAGCAACCATACCCGGGAAAGAGTGACTGTCGCCAAGCTCACGTTGGAGAATTTTTACAGCAACCTGATTTTACAGCATGAAGAGAGAGAAACCAGGTATAGTAAAGGCTGGTCAAGATTTTCTGTGTAGGTAAATAAGCTATTGTGTTGCAAGTGGGATGTAAACATGTTGTCCGTTAATAATGTAAATATTGTGGATCCTTGAATGCTGCTTTTAAGTTTCCCGTAATGACAGTGTACTTGGTTACCTGTTTTACCTTCACAGAATAGTGTCTTGTCCTGGCACCAATATATTCATATCTCATGTTAATTGATGTTTTAAACAAAATGTTTCTGACCATGAGATTATGGCATATCTTTATACTTTCTTTTTTTAAAAACTTTCATTTAGAGAGCTAATTAATGAATGACTGCTTTTAATCCAGAAACATTTGTAGTATTGTGTGTATATCAGTGGGGATGAGAGAATTTTTTTTAAAAATGACATTATTTTGCCTTCAGAAAACTTACAGTAAGGGAGATAATGCACATGAATATTATATGAAAGGGTGAAAAGTATGCCCCTTGAGAAGGGTGAAGAAAGGAGAGGTTGTTTTTGACAAAGGCAGCTGGGAAGGCTTCATCAAGGTTGGTGGCATTTGAACAGAGCCCCTAAGGAAGAGTACTATTCAGTATGCATGAAAGGGAGAAGGGAGAGGTTAACAAGCTGGAGGGAGGATACTGGAGACAGAAGAAAGCACCTTACCAGGTCAAGCATTGTCAATTTAACTCCAACTAGATCTTTATCATTTCCTGAGAGCCTTGGATGCTTCAGGTCAAAGCTATTCTCATGGTAGTAAAGAGCCTTGAAAAATTTTGAACAGAAGATCTAAATGATCGCAGGTGCTTTTCTGGAAGACCACTTTAGTTGTGCTGTGCAGAATGGATTGTGGGAGGAGAAATTGGAAACAGGAAAGGATGTAGTCCCAGCCAGTGGAAAGTAGGCTAGCCTTAGGATTATGACAGCAATAGTGGAGAAGAACGCAGTGAGAAAGATGGGAGAAAGATGGCAGCCACCCAGATAAGGAATGTGAGAGAAAGCAGTCAATGCTGGCTCTGGAATTCCACACCTGGGCAAACAGAGAGTGGTGTAACTTAGTGGAACTCGAGGGGAAGAATCTGGTTTTGGATGTAATTTGGGGTGGGTCTACGACTGAGTGACTTCACTTTCACTTTTCACTTTCATGCATTGGAGAAGGAAATGGCAACCCACTCCAGTGTTCTTGCCTAGAGAATCCCAGGGATCGGGGAGCCTGGTGGGCTGCCGTTGATGGGGTTGCACAGAGTCGGACACGACTGAAGTGACTTAGCAGCAGCAGCAGCAACTACAGATTAGACATGGCTGGGGAGAGTACAGAACTGGAAAGCGAAACTCAAGTGACTGTTCAGAAGTCAGCTTAGAGGAAGGAAATATAAAAGAGAGCTAAAAAAGGTAGAGATTAGTGAGGAGAGTAAATGTGTCTTTGATCAAAATTCCTAGAGGAAAAGAGGAAAGGGAATGGAACAGAGGTGAGTTAAACTGAGTTCACCATCAGCAGAAATTCCAAAAGATTCAACATAGGCAGAAGGCAAGTGAGCACACTCAGAGGATCTAAATGTAAATATGTAGATAAATCTCAGCCAAAATGGACTGTATAAGAAAACTTCAACAATAATGATACTATCTTAGACATTTTGAAGAATAAAACTAAAGTATTTTTCTACAGTAGATTATCAGGAGGGAAGTGTTAAATTGTTCTTAGAGATCATTGTGTCCTAAGGATAGGTATACAACGTAGAGAGGAGTAAAGATTGATTAATTTTAAGCTTTGACAAATTAAGAAAGCTTGTTATAATTTCTAGGGTGGCCACTAAAAGAATAAAATTAGTTTGTAACTTTCAAATTAATAGAAGGAAAAAAAGAGCTAGGGGAGAAATAAGTTCGGAAGAAAGCAAGGGAGAAAGAAAAACTGAAATACCTAAAAGTAAGCACAAGTAGAAACCACACCATAAGTTAGAAATAAAACATATAAGAAATTACTGTAATTGTAAATATAATGAAAATCTGAAAGTGATCAGATCATCAAGGGAGACTGAATGAAGTAAAAGAGAACCAAGGAAGGAAAGTCCTATATTTTTTCAATGGTTGCTTAAGTTACCATCTTTCTCAGTGAGAAAGATGGGAAAAACATGGCAGCTACCCAGATAAGGAATGTGAGAGAAAGAAGTCAATGCTGGCTTAAAATTCATGAGAATTGTAAAGGTTCATTAAAGTAACTCAGTTTTGCCTTCTGTTCCCAAACAAAAGAAGAAAGTGAAAGAAAGTGAAGTCACTCAGTTGTGTCTGACTCTTTGCGACCCCATGGACGGTAGCCCACAGGCTCCTCTGCCCATGGGATTTTCCAAGCACGAATACTGGAGTGGGTTGCAATTTCCTTCTCGAGATCTTCCTTACCTAGGGACTGAACTCCGCATTGTAGGCAGACGCTTTACCATCTGAGCCACCAGGGAAGTTTTAAACAAAAGAAAATAGATATAAAAATTAGTTTTTTTTAAAAAGCATGGTAAGTGCCATGGAAGTCAAATTAAATAGCTCATGTTTTCTAAAAGCTTGTACTTTAAGGAACATGTGATGGATTTTTATAGGCTTAATTAATTGGATAAATGCGTAAGCCAAATAAAGTACCAATCAGTACAAAGCTTAAGATCATTTCAGGAGGAAACTGTGTTTTAAGAAGGGACAAGAGAAGCCTGTGGGTCTTCTCATTTAGGTATGGAAACAGATGAAGGTTTTTGCATCTCTCCCCAGAAGGAAGGATAAGTTACTGAGGTGTTGGCTTTAGAAGGCGAGCGTAGGGATTTGACAGAAGAATAAAGTTGTTTGTATATTGATGGTCCCTCCTGTGATAATGGTCCTCTGACTCTCTGGATTCTTCTTGCAGAGAAGAAAACTCAGATCATTCACCAAACAGCTCTGGTGTCTAGAGGGTCATGATGGCAGACACAGAGTCCAGTATCAGGAACTTAGTCCATTCAAAGGGTTGGCCTTGGGCAATCATGTGTAAACAAAAGATAAAAATCAGTGTGATTAGCACCAAGGTAGGTGCTTATTACTAGAATTGAGGAAGTAAGTGGAGAATATTCTTATGAACAGCTGACTTATGAACAGGCTTTAGATAGTTTTGGTATGAATTTTCCATAAGAAATAAAAAGGATCTTAACAGTGGTTTAGGAAAGAGCTTCCCTTGGGGTATATTGTCATAAACATCATGGTTTCAATCCTCAACCCTTATGGGTAAATCTTTGAAAGTCAGTCTTTTTCTAGTATGCTGTAAAACTAATTAGGAAAAGCTCTCCCAGGTTTATCATTAGGGGAAAACAAAAGCAATACAATAGAAATGAAACACTCACTTGGAAATGAGTTGCAAAGTGGATACTCCAGCTTTCTGTCTGGTTACCAGTTATTTGATCCATACTGACCAACACCACACATCCCCTCACCCCACCCCCCACTCCCTCTTTAGCTTAAGTAACTTCAAGGGTACATTTTAAAATATTGAAGAACTGAACTTGGCTGTACCTAGCAATGCAAATATTCTAGTAGTTAATGGGTTATTTTTTTAATGTACATATATCACTTTCCAATTTCCCAAGAATTATAGTAGAATCAAATATACTTAATTACACTGAATATCTTTCCTTGATTAATTAGGAAAATCAAGTTTAGTGGTTAAGTGTAGGATGTAGACAAGCTTTAGCTAATAAGCGTTAAAACCAAAGTTCAAGCATAGGGAAGCCTAGAGATATCCACCTTAAAATTTTTTAGTTTTAGTCACTATAGTTACCTTTTTATACATCTAGTATAAACACTGATAAATGTTAATGATTTTGGAGGTTTGAACATTAGACGACAGAGTTTTCCGTGTTAGAACATGAGTCACCTTTGCTAACAATTCATTTAGGCAGCTTTAGAAGTAAATTATTCATTTGGCTAGTATGAGACAGCTAAATCTGGACTGGGCTTATATTTTGAAAAAGAAATGTGTGTGTGTGTGTGTGTGTGTGTGTGTGTGTGTGTGTGTGTGTATACACATAATCACTCTTTTTAGTGATTATTTTGATTCAACTTGAAAGATTAGTTTTTTAGCATAACAATCTGAAGTGTAAACTTGAAAAAATAAATGTACATTTCTTAAATGGAAATACTTAGGAACACATTTAAATTTAAATTATTTTTTCTTCTAAAAAGGCAGAAGAAATTAGAAGTGGCTATGGAAGAAGAAGGATTAGCAGATGAAGAGGTAATGTAAGCTGTAATTACTATGACTAATGCCTCTGTTATATACCTGAAAGTTGGCTAAATCTTAAATATTCTCAGTACAAAAAAAAATAGCATTTAGTTATGTGACATGATGGATGTGTTAACTAACTTTATTGTGGTCCACATTTCACAATATATATTCACTTGTATCAAGTCATCACATTGTAGGAAATTCCCTGGTGATTAGGACCCCATGCTTCCACTGCTGGCTTCTTGGGTTTGATCCCTCTTTGAGGAACTAAGATCCTGTGGATCACATGGCATGGCCAAAGGGTGGGGGGAAAAATTGCCACATTGTATACCTTAAACTTACACAATATTATATGTCAATTATCTCTCAATAAAAAGAGGGAAACTATAATAACTGTACAAAAGCTACCCCAGTGGCTTTTTCAAGTATTAGCGCTAGTGGTAAAGATTCCTCCTGCCAGTGCAGGAGACATGAGAGAACACGGGCTTGATACCTGGATAAGGAAGATCCCCTGGAGAAGGGAACGGCAACCCACTCCAGTATTCTTGCCCGGAGAAGCCCGTGGATAGAGGAACCTGATGGGTTACAGTCCGTGGGGTCACAAAGAGTTGGACATGACTGAAGTGACTTAGAATGCACACATGATCTTATAATTTAGAAAGTGTGGATTTAATATTTGAATGTGGTCCTCTTACTGTGTTGCTATGATGGAAATCTTTGAAAGGGGGAAGCTTTTTTTTTAAATTCTAATAACATATTCAGAGAATAGTATCTACAGTATTCTAGGTTTGAGGAATAAGAAAAGAGGGCTCCAAGAAGAATCAGTTAATTGCCAAATCTTCTTTAAAATTTTCCTGAATGTTTCTTAAAACCTCCTGGTTCACTAGTCTGGTGCCAGGAACCCAGTCGTGTAAATGACCGTGTGTTTCACCTGAAGACTCACTGCCCCCAGCATTCTCAACCGTGTCCCCACCCCCAGTTTTCCTATACACTGCAACCAGGGTTACCTCTCAAAAACCAGATCTGATCAAGTCACTCTTGTTTAATACCCTTCCCTGGCTCCCATGTTGTCTCAGGATAAGGCAAACTCTTCAATGTGAGTGGATATACAAGTCCCTTTATAATTTGGCTTTTGCTTCCCTTTCTCTCACCTTGTCTCTTGTCACCCCACCGCCAGGCTGCCCAATGGGACTGAATTATTTTCATTTCCTTGCTCCTGCCTGTAGACTTTCTTCTGTGCATCGCTGCTGCTTGGAACTCTTCCTTCTGCCTGTTCTTCAAGATGTTTCCGTCTCTTCCTAGGCAACACGTCCACTGGGATAGTGTTGTCCTACTCTTGTCCCTGAGGCAGCCTTAAAACCATCTTCCCAGGGTAGAAACTCCATGACGTCTATTCAGCATTATGTGATCCGGGCTGGCAGAGGGCTGCGATAAATATTTGGTAAATAAAGGAACAAATGGACAGTGGATCGCTCCCTAAAGAGTTTATAGATTAGAAGGAGAGATTACCTGTGTGTACGTGTACAAATAGGTATACACGATAGAATGTGGCAAACTTTGAAAATATGGAGGGTTTTTCCTAGTTCAGGGGATCAGAAAAGGTTTCACAGAAGAATTAACAGATGATTTGAATCTTAAAGAAATAGGTAGAATTTACATGATTGTTAAGAGGTACATTCAAAGTAATGAATATGTGCAGAATATTGCACTTTAAAAATGAACTATATGAAAGCAGATGTCAGAAGGCCAAGCAAGTATCATAAACAAGAGAAGCTGATCACATTGGTTTCCTAGGGACATTTAGTCTTTTGATCTAATATATTTTGCATATTTAATTCACTTTTTAAAAAACTTCCACAAAGAAATAAATTTTTTTTTTTGCCTTGTTCTAAAGATTTTCTCCTCACAGTTTATCTTTTAATAAAGAATACCACTTTTCACTTTGCTGAAAGAAAACAAGACCACCAGCCTGATCATACCAGTTTCCCATGACTGGCCCTGGGGTGGGTGGAGGTGGCCTGGTTTCAGGGCTATCCGGTTGGCCCAGTGAAGCCAAGTTCTGCTTTTCAAGAGAAGCTGGAAATCTGGACTTGTATGAAATCATTTGCCTTTTTAAAATATTGGCAAGTTGTTAGAATGATTTAAAAACAACTTAGGGACCAAATCAAATGCATATAAGCATTGAGTATAGCCTCTCATCCACACCAGGAGGTGCTAAGTACATCTAGAACTGTTCTCTTTAATTCTCTTTAAATAACTCACAGAAAATGTGAGGTGATTTTACCCCTAAAAGTTCTCAGTGGCCTAAAATAACCATGTATAAAACATCCAACATTTTCAGTAAAGATATTAGAATTCCACAAATGCTTCTTGTTGGGCCCCTTTCTAAGCCCTAGACTGTCACAAGTAGACACGGTCTCTGAAAGAATGTATATTGTGCTGGAACTATCTTTGTGTTGGGTGGATCTTTTCAAAGTAAAATTGTTTTATAAAAATAAATCAATCCTTAATGCATTCTGTAATAAAAACTAACTTGTGAAATAGTTTATGAAAGTTACTTGTGAAAACTGAACCATATATAATGTGGCCATGAGAAGCAATTATAAGGGATGAAGTTGTTACCTGAAGTATCCCATATCTTAAAACTTCTGTGTACACTGACTTCTACAAAAATTGAGCGCCCTGCAAAATGAGCATTTGAGGAACGTCCATTTGAAGAGGAATGGAGGAAAAAAAAGAAAATTGTGTATTTCTAGTTTCATCTCCTTTTAAATCCTGTCTAACATGGAATACTATTTACTGTAAGGGAAAACCAAGTTTAAGCTGCAAGAGAGCCTTGAAATGTTAAGCCTGCCAGTAGATTTCTGTTGTTGTCTTTGAGAGGAAAGAATATGATTACCAAAAATATGATTACAATGTTACTTGCTTTCCAAGATGACTTGATTTACACAAGTTGTGAGCAGATATATCAACATGCTTTTTTCATCATTTTTTTAAGAAACGTGAACTTGTTTCAACTCTCTTTGGGCTACAGTGTGGACTTTGATATTATGGATAGGTTTTTTTGTTTTCCAAGTACTATGACAGTGTTATAGGTGATTTCCCTTCTTCATAGGATTGTATGTTCCATACACTGTGATCTCCCTTTCACCATTTAAAAGCTGTCTCCTGACTAAATAAATATTGTTTACTTACTACACTACACAACCTGTCAAATAGTGATAAGCATTACTTTCTTTGACTGAAGTATTACTCTCTTGTCTGTCAACTTTGAGCATAATTTATGAAATTGTGATGAGGTCTTTTCCATTCAGATTAGACAAGTTTCTGAATCTGCATCCAACTGTACATTGTTAAACCCATAAAGGCAGAAATCCAGCCTGCCTTTCAGAATTCTTATATATAATCATTCATTAATTTTTAAAAGGGTCTTTTGCTTCTTTGGAAAATGGTGTTATAGTGCCACCGTGTGGCCTTTTTAAATTAGAGTCAGAATTTATAAAGGCCTGGCATGCTGCGATTCATGGGGTCACAAAGTCCGACACGACTGAGTGACTGAACTGAACTGAACTTCTGAGCTATCCTTTTGTTTTACTAATAATTCATTTTTCAACATTATTGATTCAAAAGACATTTTTAAACAAAGAAGGTCTTCACTATTTTCACCACTGTTGTGACTTCATTTAGCTGTTTTAAAGGTGTTTAGATTGAAGACATAATTTCCTGATTTTATTTTTGTAGACTTTGTTAGAAGTATCAGAATTCCATTGTGTTGATGATGCATCCTTGCATATTTCTAATTAATAATTCACTTTACCAATTTGGAAACAGTTGCACACAGGGGTAGGAAGGGTTTATTCAGTGGTTATATCTTGAACTACATTTAGGAACAGGGCTTCTGAACCGTCTCAGTCATTTTGACTTGTTTCTTTCTCAGACCTGAACCTTTGCATGTTTGATAGGGGTCAGTTGAAGGTGAGCTGGGGCTTGATTTTCTTACTGATTTTGTTTGTTTCCCATTTTGTGTGACCTCTACTATGTTGTTGTTCTGTTGCTAAGTTGTGTCCAACTCTTTGCAACCCCATGGACTACAGCACGCCAGGTCTTCCCTGTCCTTCACTATCTCCTGGAGTTTGCTCAGGTTCATGTCCGAGTGAGTGATGCCATCCAACCATCTAATCCTTTGCCGTCCCCTTCTCCTCTTGCCCTTAATCTCTCCCAGCAGCAGGGTCTTTACCAGTGAGTCAGCTCTTTGGCCAAAGTACTGGAGCTTCAGCTTCAGCATTTGTCCTTCCAATGAACATTCAGGGTTGGTGTCCTTTAGGATTGATTAGTTTGATCTCCTTGCTGTCCAAAGGACTCTCAAGAGTCTTATGCGACCTTTACTAGGTTGAGCTAATTTGACATAATTCTATGTCAAAAAGCAGAATTTTGTTTCATGAGGGGAAGGAAGAGCAAGGTTTAGAACAATTAAATAAATGCTCATTCCTAGTATAAGCTTCAGGTAGTTCAAAATTTTTCTTTAATAGTATTTTTTGTAATCTTTGTATAATGAATTGTCAAATTCTTGACTTGGATATTTTAAAGGATTCTTTGTGTAATTATTTTGTTGTTGCAGTTTCATATTTTTAAGAAGTTATATGCCAAGTCTCAAGCACTTTATTTTAAAAATCTGCCCAAGAATAAATTCTACCATAAATAAACCTGTATGGAAATACTGCTGCTGTGTTATTTCAGTGTCGGAAGTCTCAGCTGCTGTGAGAGAGCAGCCTTGGAAATTAGAGAGTTGACACAATTCCCTAGTAGATTTGTTAACAGTAAAAAATGAATATCAGCAATTATGGGACTTCCCCAGTGGTCCAGCAGTTAAGAATCTGCTTTCCAATGCAGGGGGCACGGGTTTGATTCCTGGTTTATGGAATTAAGATCCCACATGCTGCATGATGCGGCCAAAAGAAAAATAAAGAATGCTATTAGCATTTCCTAAAGTTTAATTTTTGTTTTTGAATTAAGTTAGTATATAGATGAAAGAATATGTGGACTTGTTAAGATGAAATATTTAATAGAGTCTGTCTCAAGAATAAAGATTTATCAATTGTGAAAAATTTTTAAATGATTTAAAAAATTATTTTTTTATATGCTCAACTAATGTTCTACTTTGGTAAATAAATTGTAGCACCAGTATATATAATATTTAAGATATGTTACCTTCATTTTAATATATCACTTCTTTTAACACTATAGGCTTCCTTTGAAACAATCTGATTTTAAAAATCGTCTTCCTAAAATGTTCTTTTTTAATAGAAAAAGTTACGCCGATCACAGCATGCTCGCAAGGAGACAGAGTTCTTACGGCTCAAGCGGACCAGACTTGGCCTGGATGACTTTGAGTCCCTGAAAGTTATAGGAAGAGGAGCGTTCGGAGAGGTGTGCTTCTTTTTTAAAGTCGCTGCTATTGAAAATATCTATCTTAAGATAGTAGCTTCATATGTAAGAAGTGTAATGGGTTAAAATGTGTATTAAAGTAGTGTAACTTTAATAGAATTTCTAAAATAACCAGCAACAGCAAATTACAGCACTGCTTTCTTTAAAGGAGCCTACCTTTAACCCCTAAATAAATAGCAGTGACTGAAATTTGTGCTATGAATTTTTACATTCAAGGTGCGGCTGGTCCAGAAGAAAGATACAGGCCATATCTATGCAATGAAGATATTGAGAAAAGCTGATATGCTTGAAAAAGAGCAGGTAAGAGTTCTTTAGCACATGTAACTAAAGGAACATCCACAGGCGAGGTGTTAGAGTAAGTGTTAAAACTGGGATTTTAAGAAAGAGAAACCTACACATCTTACTATTTAATTGATTATAGATTTTTTGGTAGCCTGTTTCATTGTTTCTCTCATTAAAATTTCTTCCAAATTCATAATCTAGCTTGTGTGTTCAGGCTGTCATAACAAAATACCACAGACTGGGTGACTTAAACAACAAAAATTTCTTTTCTCATAGCTCTGGAGGCTGAAAGTCCAGGAGCAAGGCAGGGTTTCATTGCTGGTGAGCCCTCTGTTCCTGGCTTGCACGCTGCAGCCTTCTCACCAAGTGCCTACATAGCCTTTCCTTGGTGTGTGCAGAGGGCAGAGAGTGACTCCCTGGAGTCTCTTCTTATAAGAACACTAACCCTCCCTGCTTATGACGTCACTAAACCTACCTCCTTAGAGGACCCCATCTCCAAATCCAGTCATAGTGGGGTTTAGTACATCACCATAGGAATTTTCAGGGAGGACATGGACCTTCATTTCACAGCTAAATACCTTCTTCTCTGACTTCAGTAAAAGTGAAGGACAGTTCTCAGCACCCTCAGTCCCTATTGCCTATCAAATAAGCAAACCAGTCTCCTAACAATTTGCTGATTTTATTACACATATTTAAAAATCTGTAAAGGGCCCCTCTTGTGGCTTGGATGGTAAAAGATGTGCCTGCAATGCAGGAGACCCAGGTTTGATCCCTGAGTTAGGAAGATCCCCTGGAGCAGGGAATGGCTACCCAGTCCTATATTCTTGCCTGGAGAATTCCGCGGACAGAGGAGCCTGGGGGGCTACAATCCATGGGTTACCGAGTCAGAGATGACTGAACGACTAACACTCTAACAGTCAAAATCTGTAACCCCTCCCATTTTGTACTCCTGAGCTCTCTCCCTCTTTCCTGTGACTTGGTGGAATTTTGGAGTGACCGAGAATCTGAAGACATCGATTGTTGTTGTTCTATTAATTTATGCCTCCACCTGAGTAGACATTGTTAGAACCCTGAGTGAGTATATGTGCTAGTGAAAGACTCAACAGTGTGAGGGTGCAGAGGGAGATGGTGCCTCCCTGGACCTAAAGCTGAACTGCACTGTTAGTCCCACCTAAACTAACTTTGTTATCATAACAGTACGATCCTGATTTTTCATTCAAATATGGCCCAATTGAATTTTCACTGCATTATTTCACTTTATTTCTGTTCCATTCATTCAACAAGTATTTATTAGGTGCCTACGATGTGTCAAATACTATTCTAGGTTCTGGGAATACAGTAGTTAACAGGTGAAACCTGAATCTTGTTCACTGACAGTTGTAGGGAAAATGAGCAGGCAGCTGTTTGAAATAGTCATGTCTGCCGAGTACTATGAAGACAAATTTTACAAAAGGATAAAGTGATGCAGATGACCTGGCTTTAGGAGAAAGAATTAGATGAAGGAAGGTTCTCTGCAAAGAGAATATTGACGAGAAAAAGTAAGACCTATGATCAGGTAGAACGAAGATCCAGAGGCTCTGCAACAAAAAGAATCTTGGTCTGTTTAGAGACGGAAAGAAGCCACTGTGGCTAGAATTCAGGGAGGGGAGGAATGGTGGGAGATGAAGTAAGAGAGAGAGGCAGGGAGCAGATCACACAGAGCTTTGATGGTCAAGAAATGGTGTGTGGGTCCCACTCCAGATGCAGTGGGAAGACACTGTTTTGCTTAAAGGAGAATTGATATGTCTGTTGGATGCTTGACAAAGATGGCTTGCAGGCAGGGCAAACAAGAGTTGGAGCAGGGAGAACACTTGAGAGACTGTGTAGCAGTGGCATCCAGGATGTGATTGTGACCAGGATGCGATTGTGATTTACACAACAGTGCGTGCATGCTCAGTTGCTTCAGTTGTGTCCGACTCTGTAACCCTATGGACTGTGGCCCACCAGGTTCCTCTGTCCATGGGATTCTCCAGGCAAGAATATGGGAGTGGGTTGCATTCCCTCCAAGGGATCTTCCCAATCCAGGGATGGACCTGAGTCTCTTATGTCTGTTGCATTGGCAGGCAGGTTCTTTACCCCTAGCACCACCTTGGAAGCCCTGTACAACAGTACAGGGTTACAACAATAAAGTGGAAGAAAAGTCGCAGATGAAGTGTATGATCTCATGGAAGAGCCAGCAGGATTTTCTGAGCCGTACACTATATTGCGAGGGGGAGAGGAGGGGCAAGGATAGTGAGAAAAGAGGGAAGAATCAAGGATAATTCCCAGAGTTGTACCTGGGAATGGGATGCTTGATGGTGTCATTTTCTAATGTAGAAAAGACGGGGAAAGCAGGTCATTCCTGTCTCCAGGAAGACAGGACTCTCTGCAGACAGCCTGCTTTCAGGATGAGAAGGTGACAAACGTCCAGAGATGCGGTGGCAGGGTTTTTGTTGAACACAGGCTGATCTACAAGGAAAAGGTTAGAAGGCAAGGGAGGTCAGATATTGAGATTTGTTAGAGAATTACAGCTAATGATGGAAATAAACATCTGGGTCAAGATGTAGAGCCTCCGAGATTAGGAGATAAACAGGAAACTTCTAACTAAACCATATGGGATTAGTCCTGGATTGAGTTTTAGAGGAAAGACTAAAGGCAGAAGTGAGTTCCAGCCCATAGTCTTTAGGTAACTGGCCACATGTGGCTGCTGGGCACTTGAGTGTAGCTAGTCTGAACCAAGATATGCTGTGCGAAGGAAAATGCCTTACCAAATTTTGAAGGCTTGGTGTCCCCCCCCCTCAAAAAAAGAGTATAAATAAGTAGCTCAATAATTTTTCTGTTGATTGCATGCTGAAATGATAACATTTGGATATATAGGGGTTACAAAAACTATATTGTTAAAAATAATTCCACCCATTTCTTTTTATCTTTTGTGTGGCTACTAGAAAACTTAAAGTGACATGCGTGGTTTGTATTTATTTCTGTTGGACAGCCCTGGTCTAGAATTTTTGCAGAAGAATCTTCACTGTAGTCCAGTATCAAGTCTGTTTTGCACTTTGGGGTTGTTTTTCCCCCCTATATAAATTAATCTGCTTTTGTCACCATTGAATTGCATTTTAGAAAATGTTTCTCCCACTTAAATCTAATATATTATTATTTTAAGTTTCTATCACATTAAATTGAATGCTAACGACTCTGCAAAATTAAATAGCAACTTATCTCCCCACTTTCCTGGTGGCCCAGAGAGTAAAGCATCAGCCCACAATGCGTGAAACCCAGGTTCGATCCCTGGCTTGGGAAGATCCCTCCCCTGGAGAAGGAAATGGCAGCCCACTCCAATATTCTTGCCTGGAGAATTCCATGAACAGAAGAGCCTGGCAGGCTACAGTCCTTGGGGTTGCAAAGAGTTGGACATGACTGAAGCGACTAACATGTCTCCCCACTGTTGTGGTTCCATATTTTGTGCATGACACTTCCTCTACTATAGAAACCTAGGTCCATTTTGAAAACATGCCTGTAATCTGGCTTTAAGATACTTAAAAATGATTAATCAAGCCAAGTTAATGATGTAGTTATCTTGACAACACCAGAGGCATCACTAGAGTTTGTTTTTCCTTTACCATCTCAAAATGCTTTGTAAAAGGTGGTAGGAAGGAATTTCAATATAATTTGTCACTTTATGAAGCAGGTCCAAAGAAATTTTAAGTTTTTTGATGTCAGAAAACAAGTTTTTAATGTTTATTCCTGTGCTTTGATTTTGATCTTAGAGCATTTACTGTATCAGACCGTAATACAGAAACCTCAGTTATTTTAAGCAGATTATATTTTGTTATCAAGAAAAGGTTTACAAAATCTGCATCCTCATGTGCTTTAGGACAGAGTTCATAATGGCGCACAATGAAAATAGCAAAAGCATAAAATCAAATATTGTATTGTTAATTAAATTTGAAGAAAGAATGTATAGATGTGTCAGTGGGAAAACATCTGAAAATTAACTGTACCAACCCCACAAATCACTCAGTTCATAGTTTTTCAGTCTCCAGAATGTTCATTTAATAGTAACTGTAGTAATTATGTGTCTGATGAAAGTCAGTAGCAAAATCCCAAAAAGTTACATAAGAATTTGCTGTAGATCATGTTTATGGATATTATAAAGGTTTATTATAACAAAATAATATAAAATTATTATAAATGTTTCACCTTCTTGAAACAACTTAGTAGTTAAAGGCCAAGTTAGGCCCTTTGTTGGACTGGTAACAATTAAAAATAGTTTGTTGAGGACCCTGACTTTGTCATACCAATCTATAGGGCATTGCTAACTACTTAACTTTTAATAAAAGTCAGACCAGGACCCTAAATTTATTTGGCAAAGCCACATCCTTGGTTAGGTGAAGATTCTGGTTAGAAAATCTTTAGACTAATCATTTTTCTATCTGAAAACTCTCAGCTTCCCTTTGTAATCCCACCTCTTCAGACCTAAAGATATCAGGTAAAATAAACTGTTTCCTGAACTTCCCCATATTTAATGAGAATATGGTAATTGTTAAGAAGTAAGCTTGAAAAATGTGTAACGTGTTACAATTATTTTTTCAAAATACATTCATCCAGGTGGCCCATATCCGAGCAGAAAGAGATATTTTGGTAGAAGCAGATGGTGCCTGGGTGGTGAAGATGTTTTACAGTTTTCAAGACAAGAGGAACCTCTATCTAATCATGGAATTTCTCCCTGGAGGTAAAAGCAAATGTAATAGCAATGACAGGCCAACACACGCACTTTTGATTATATAAATCAATAAGCTAGGGATATGTTACACCTCTGGCTCTGAGGTTTTACACAGTCATAATTTTCTAATCATTCCTCCCATAATAATACTAATTTGAACCGCAAATCAGATTGTTTTGAAGAAATGATAAAGCTGGTACATTTTTAAGTATTATTATTCTGTTTACTATATATAATTTTTTAGATCTTTGCAAGTCTAGAGTTGAGAACAAGTCACCAAAGAAGAAGACAGACAACCCAGTGGGCAAATGATAGGCAGTGTAAGGAATAGAACTCTGGTTGGTCTACAAATAGATAAGAAAATGTTCAGCTTTACTCATATTTAGGGAAATGCAAATTAAAACAAGCATGAGATTCCATTTCACACTCAACCATCTGATTGGTAGAAACATTAGTAGTCTGATGAGGCTGTGGGGCAAACCTGGCCTCTCATTTGTGCAGAGGAACCTCTGACTCTTGGGGAGAGCAGTTCAGAGATGCCAGGAAAGTTAAAAAGTCATGTGTCCTGCAATCAGGGATTCTTCCCCACGTGTGACAAGAGGCCTCATGGCAGCAGTGTCGTAAGAGTGAAGCCCTAGATGCAAGGTAACTGTCCATCAGTAGAAGAGTGGATAAGTAAAACATGGCATAATTATGTCATTAAATATTTACAGTAGTTAAAAGTCAGGAGCTGCATTTGTTTCAACAGTAAAATCTCAGAAATCAAGAGAGATAAAGCAAGCTGTGGATTTATATGTACAGTTGATATCACTTATGTAATTTTTAAAACCATAAAAAAGACTCTAAATTCATAGATTAATATATATGCATCTGCAAACATTTCAAAAATAAGCAGGAAGAATACACACCAAAGTAAATCCATGATAATGGCAACTCAACAAAAAGGGGAAGGGGAATGGAATGGAAACAGGATGAAGAATTTGCATGGTGTTTTTTTTTTTAAAGACTTGAAGCACCATGAAAAATATAAACAGTTGTCAATTTTGAGTTGTAAATTTACCAGTGTTTCTACTTTGTCCCTTGTAAAAGAGCAAAATTTCTTGGGAACAAGAATGTCTAGAAGTGACCCTCTTGGTGGAATAATGACCTTTGTTGGCCCAAAGAGTGCTGAGTGCTTTTGAAACTTGAATTTGAAAGGATATATCCCATTTCCAGATCTGCTTACATGCATTCATTTTCCTGGTTTGATATATTTTCCTCAGCAACTTATTTCTAGATGTTGAATGGTAGATACTATATCATTATCAGTTCTGCTTTGATTTGATTTCACATATTTTCTAACTTAAAACCATTACATGTCGTGAAACTTCTCCTTATGCAATGAGACTTTTTTTTATTTGGCCCTAGAGATGGTTGGAAGTACTCTGGGTGGGTCATAAAATGCAGAAATGAGGCTTATGTTGTGTATTACAAAGAATCTTTTATAAAACATTTCCCCTTTGGAGGCGTTACTAATACAGGGTACTTATTCTCATTTACTTAGGTGACATGATGACATTGCTAATGAAGAAGGATACTTTGACAGAAGAGGAAACACAGTTCTACATTTCAGAGACTGTTCTGGCAATAGATGCGATCCACCAGTTGGGTTTCATCCATCGGGATATTAAACCAGACAACCTTCTGTTAGATGCCAAGGCATGTGAATAAACTGGTGAATTACTAGGTCACTGATTGTTTTATGCTGTAATAGAGGTGATTTTGTGATTGGAAATGGGCAACTGCAATTTATATGACCACTAACCTACATTATTTTATAAACTGGTACAGTAGAAGAGAGCCCTTGAAGTGAAATGACATCAAGGGAAAATTGGCTGTCTTTTTATCATCTTCCATTTTCTGCTTCTTAAAATAATCAACATCAAATAGTGATAATTTTGCATTTCACCTGTAGGAGTTCTAAGCTAAGAATTTTTATGATTGCATTTAGAAAAAGTTTTAAATAAGCCTTTTATCTCTAATGATTTTATGAGGTTTTTCCCTTTTTTTCCTTAGGGTCATGTAAAATTATCTGATTTTGGTTTGTGCACGGGATTAAAGAAGGCTCATAGGACTGAATTCTACAGAAATCTTACCCATAATCCACCAAGTGACTTCTGTAAGTTGGATTTTTTTTCGAGTTAAAGTAGTCCAGCTGGTTTAATCCAGGACTGTTGAGAACTGAAGCTTCTCTCTTTCTCCTCAACCCTTAAACTGGTGTGTTTTCAATGCATGTTTGTGAATTTGTTTTTTGGTAAAGAATTTTTCCCTCATAATTACAATTCTGTCTCATTGAAATTAGCATTCCAGAACATGAACTCAAAGAGGAAAGCAGAAACATGGAAGAAGAATAGGAGACAACTGGTAAGTAGCCACATTTGGAAGAAAGAATTTTGGGCCCTGGTCCTAAAATTTCATTTGGTATTTGTTTTATAATTTAGAGCTTCACAATAATTAGTTCTTACTTCCTAGCAGTGATAGAGCTTGTTCTGAGATCGTATAGTTTTCTTAATCTTTCTGTAACATTTCTGTGCCTATAAAGGAAAATGCCACTTTTATATTTTATGATTTCACTTCAGAGTATTTTATCAAGCATATCTCTGATTATGTATTTGTCTGTTTACCAGTACTAGCACTTTCTATAAAACTCACTGAGATGAGTGTGCGAGTGTGCTAAGTCACTTCAGTCTTGTCTGGCCCTGTGCGACCGTGTAGACTGTATGTAGCCTGCCAGGCTGCTCTGTCCATGGGACTCTCCAGTACTAGAGTGGGTTGCCATGCCCTCCTCCAGGGCATCTTCCCAACCCAGGGATCGGACCTGTGTCTTTTCTGTCTACTTGCATTGGCAGGCAGGTTTCTTTGCTAGCACCACCTGGGAGATGAGTGTAAATTGAGGTAAATGCTGAGTGATATTCATGTTTCCATTTTCCCTACTTGTCCTGATACAACAAATATCAGTCAGCATAAGTAAGGTTATTGTTGTTTCTAAGAACTTTATAGACAAAGTAAACATAAAGTTTGTTGTCGTGTTAACAGTGTTACAATAAAAGAGAATTGAAAAGCAGATTTTACCGCAACTAAACGTAATGACTCCTTTAATGCCCAACAGCACTGTCTGTTTTTAACCCTACAAGCTTTCTCTTCCATTACTTAGCAGATATTAGAATCATTTGTCCCTTTTCCTCTTTCCTTTTATCCTGTGAACATTGTCAAGGTTACGAATGTGCCTTTTGACTTTAATTTCCTAATTTCTTATACCATGCCTGGTACATATCGATAGATATCTATAAATATTTGTTAAATTCTGCCAAGTGATGAAGGGAAGCTTAATCAGCAGTCCTTCAGGAAGGTAAACAGACTGAAAGGCAAGAGTCTGGTACCCTCTCAAAGCAAATAAAATGATCTTTGCATCATTGAGCTCATTCTCTCATTAGCCCAAGTAAACTTTTTGTGCTTGTAAAACATTCTGGTGTTTTAAAGTTTTCAAAAATGTTTTTTAAATGTTTTGAGCTATGCATTAATGACAGAATATTATTTCTACTTTTAAGTGTGTCACTTTTAGATCAGATTTTACGATTGAGAAAAGAATTGCAATACTTCCTACTTTTAAAGGGAACTATGAATACTGCCTAAAACTGTGGTGAAAATTCTGTACCCCCTAATTACAGAGTATTCAGAATCATTACTCATGTGCAGGTTTTACTATTCTTGTGACTATCATCATGACTTACATCAGTATTTTCCAGTGATGAAATAGACCGGACTCTTGGTGTTTGGGACAGGAAATTCCTTTAGAACCTATATCCCCTGCCAATAAATGCCAATCATGTCCTTCCCCAGATCATAGAAATGTCAAAATCTGCTGTTAACACATTTTCAAATGGCCCCTAGAGTACTACCTGTAATAGAAAGTTGCTGCCTTAAAGAAAGTTTTTGTAAGATTTTATGTGAATTAAGAATGAAAAACTGCATTGCTTTCTAATAGATAAGCTGTACCCTGGGAATGAGTTTATAATGAAAATACCTGATCTTTATATGGAAGGCTGTGGTTTACATATACATTTCTTTGCTTGTTTCATCCTCTTACCCACTCTTTGAGGGCAGGAATTATTAGTCCAGTTTTATGTAAGCAGAAGTTGAGGCTCAAAAAGGCTGAATAACTTGCCTGAGAGCAAGTATCAAGTGGAGAATCTAGGCCGACTAAACACAACCTTTTTATTTTTTTTTGGAATGGATTTAGGACTGAATACATAAATAACTTAGTTGAGCTCTTTAGGGACAGAAATCATGTCTTAACATATTATCTGACTCCATGCCTTTCACTAAGCCTTATACATGATAAACATTGCAAAACACACATTAGATTCAAAATTAGCTTCTGTATATTTTAGTTTTTCCAGTCGTGAGCCATACTCAGATTTTTCAAAAAAAAAAAAAAACATATATATATATATATTGAGGACACTGGTTTGACAAGCTGTTCCTTTGCAGGCATATTCAACAGTTGGGACACCAGATTACATTGCTCCAGAAGTATTCATGCAGACTGGTTACAACAAATTGTGTGACTGGTGGTCTTTGGGAGTAATTATGTATGAAATGCTAATAGGTAGGTTTCATTATTCATTTATGTACATACCATGTAAATCAGAGCACCACTGATTGAACATACTATAAATATTATGGGCTAAAATATCTGAACTCTTTAAGCTGATTTCTGGCATTCCCGAATGTTAAATACACAATGATAAATATCAGTGAGCTCTCTAGGGATCCTGTGTCAGGAAGGAGGCATTTAACCAGAATTCTCAGGTATCTAAATTGTATCTGCGTGACCTTTTAGGTGAAAGAGGGGCAATGCTTTAAATCCTTTATTTTGTTGACTTTATAAGCCATTTTATTATAAATGGATGAATGGTGGTATTTTTTTATTGTTAAATAGAGCGCTCGGGGCTACTTTTTTTGTGTGTGTGTGACATGTAGATAGTAGGTGCAGCAAATTTGATCATAAAGGCTAATGAAACCTTATTTCCTGTGATACTTAGGATATCCACCTTTCTGCTCTGAAACACCTCAAGAAACATACAGGAAAGTGATGAACTGGAAAGAAACTCTGGTATTTCCTCCAGAGGTGCCTATATCTGAGAAAGCCAAGGATTTAATTCTTAGGTTAGTAGTTAAATCTCTTAAAGAGGTTATGGTATCTTAAGGCCTCAGAGGGACCTAAAAGATTAAATTGCCTATTTCAGTTTTGTGGGAAGAAAAAGGCTATCACTGATCTATACAGTCAAAGGACTCGGTAAAGAAAAGGCATTTTGGTTTTTTTAAATGCAGATTCTTAAAAGGTAATATTCAGGAAAAAAAAAAAGAGTTAAGAAGAGGGAAGAAGTCTTATATTATTTCAGAGGTCACTCCTGTTGGATTACAACGACTTTATCCCCTAAGCAGAAAGGGAAAATAAATTCTTAGTAGCAGTTCATATCACAAAATCTATGTAAGAAAAACACCAATACTTTATTAATGCATATATATGGAATTTAGAAAGATGGTAACAATGACCCTATATACGAGACAGCAAGAGAGACACAGATGTAAAGAACAGACTTTTGGACTCAGTGGGAGAAGGTGAGGGTGGGATGATTTGAGAGAATAGCATTGAAACATGTATATTATCATATGTGAAATAGATCGCCAGTCCAGGTTCAATGCATGAAGCAGGGTGCTCAGGGCTAGTGCACTGGGATGACCCTGAGGGATGGGATGCGGAAGGAGGTGGGAGGGGGGTTCAGGATGGGAAACACATATACACCTGTGGCTGATTCATGTGAATGTATGGCAAAAGCCACCACAATATTGTAAAGTGATTAGCCGCCAATTAGGAAAAAAAGTCTATGTATGAAACTTTTCCTAAGCAAAAGATTCCATTCTTTTTCTCAACTAAGATGAAGTATTTAGGTTCTATTGTGGATTCCTAGAAGGAATATGAATTGGGACAATCTATGGGAACAGCCAGTTGGTAGCATCCTATTTAAAAAAAAATCTTCAAACTGTCTTTGACTTTTGACCCAGCAATTATACTTCTAGGAATTTTGCATATGCAAATAAACAGATGTGTATAAAGATTTAGGGTATATTATGTTATCTTGATACTGTTTTTAGTAATGAAAAATTGAAAATCATCTAAATGTCTGGCAATGGTGGACTAGCTAAATAAATTGTAGTGTTTCCATGTGTAAACTTCAGGAAAAAAATGTATAGAAAAATAGTTAAATAATTTTGGGAAATGTTCTCAGTGTATTAAGTGAAAAACAATAATAATGGAAACTCCTTATCAACACCATATTTTTTAAATTATAGTAAAAGACTGGAAGGAAGTGGCCTCAAACTGTTTACAATAGTTATATCTGAATAGTGCAGTTATAGATGATTTCTGTTTTTCCTCACATTTCTCACAATAGAGTTAACTTCAGTAAACAGAAAAAAAGATGAAAGGTTTGAAATAATGCAGAGTACTTGAGATGTAGTCTGCATATTATAATTTCTCTGTTTCCATTTTCTAGATTTTGTATTGATTCTGAAAATAGAATTGGGAATAGTGGAGTAGAAGAAATAAAAAGTCATCCTTTTTTTGAAGGTGTCGACTGGGGGCACATCAGGTATGTTTACAGGCTTTGAGTGGGATAAGGCCGTGTGAGTGAGAACTTTCTACTAGATTTGGTGATTAATTTATCTCTGATTCTGATAGATTATATACAAGAGGTAACATTGTTGTCATGTGATAAATTAGTGTTTTCTGGATTATATAAATGAGTGAGACTGTAGTGGCTGTAGATAAATGACTCATTTTATGTAACATCTACTTTAAGAAACAAACGTATACTGTGCCCCTGTTTAGATTTTGATATGAAAGTTACATGATGAAGGCTGTTAGCACAACAAAGATGTAATTACATTTGACACTGTATAACTGTTTTTGTCCTCTCATATTCCATACTGTGTCTCCTTTATTAGTTTTGAAGAATATACAGTCCCTCTTATAAACACTGTGAAAGTAAAAGTCGCTCAGTCGTGTCCAACTCTTTGCAAACCCATGTACTATACAGTCCATGGAATTCTCCAGGCCAGAATACTGGAATGGGTAACCTTTCCCTTCTCCAGGATATCTTCCCAACCCAGGGATCGAACCCAGGTCTCCCGAATTGTGAGAGAAGTTAAATAATGCAGGTAACTTTTAAGAACTGGCTTAGAGTTGTTTGTTGTGAGCATTGGCCTTTATTTTGTGGCTAAACTGTCTTCAGCAGTTCTGGTCTCTGCCTCACACAGCAACAGTTCAGAAACAAATCTGATTGTGCCATTTCCTTCCTTCTCTTTGTACTTAGAGAGAGATACTAAGGGTCCCTCCCTGCTTTTCAGGATCTTTGATTTTCTTGCATCATCTCTAGAAGCTGCATCTTGTGTGGTTCTTGCCCCCTTCCTCCCACCCTAGGGCATTGTCATTTGCTTTTTATTCTGATGAAAATGCTCTTCTCTGGATTCCCTGCCCTCAGTCCTGCCTCGCCTAGGCTTGCCAGCCCCCCTTTCCACTTTCAAGACAGCTAAGTGTCCCCTCCTGGGAGCCCCTACAATGTGCTAGGCACTCTACCTGATTCTGTAGTAGGTATATTTGAGGGGACTGTTAACTGTATGTCCAGCATTGTTGTAAGTACTTTATGTACATTTCTCATCTTATCCTCATAATAAGCCTTATACAATTGGTATTATTATTATCCCCATTTTACAAATGAGAAAACTAAGTCACAGAGAAGTAATTTGCCTTACTAGTGCCTCAGCTAGTAAGTGATCTGGCTGGAATTGAACCCAGGCGGTGTGATTCTGGAGTCCTGACTCTAAACTGCTGCGCTGCATTTTAATGTCCACGTGTCATCTCATTGAGCAGAACTATCACATGATTCCCCCTTGTCACAGTTGAAAGAAAGCTTACAGACTACCAGTCCAGTCTCCTGGTTTTATATGCGGGAAGAGTCACAATGTCTAAGGTCATTCTGATAATTACTAGAGATTAGATCTCAGGGCACCAGAGTTTATATTTTTTTTACACTAAACTAATATAAATTTATTAAGTTAGTACATTAAGTGTAAATAGGTTAGAATAATTCTGGGGAAAATATAAATGTGTTTTTACACAATTTTGTACACTTATCACCTAATAGATCAATAAGTACTTGCTGAAAAAATAGAAGCAATACAAATTGATGAATTTCCTAAACTAGTTTTAGCATGATAAGAAAAACTATTTTTGTGACTTATTATTTTTTTAACCTATTGCCCCCAGTTCCCTTAAAATTTATATGACTGAGAAGTTTTTGGGTTCATATTTCATCACCAACATGTAGTCCCTTCACCGTTTGAGCCCCTTATTTTCCCAAATGACTTGACTTATGAAGTGGTGGATCCTCTACTAGAAGAATTGTATTCCTAAATTAATTAGGTTGGATTCTGATCCCCACAATGTTTAGGGTACTTTATAGAATGATTAAATTTTTTAAATAAAATTCTCTATTCTCCTTTCCCTTTCATTAACTATTGTTTTTCCTCTTACAAAAAGAAACAGCATGAGAAAGTCTTGGTATAAAGAAATAAAAATTCCAAGTAATTGATAATATTTTAATAAGAAAATTCTACTCAGCTATGAAATCCACTTCAGAAATTTCAGATCCATAATAAATTTCCTTGGCTCTTCTAATATCTATAGAACAGCATGCAGAATTTGCAAGTAGAATTAAGCTTTGGAAAACTGAATTCAAGAAAACTTAACCATGATTACTCAATACTATTTTACAGGGAAAGGCCAGCAGCAATCCCTATAGAAATCAAAAGCATTGACGATACATCAAATTTCGATGACTTTCCTGAATCTGATATTTTACAACCAGGTAAGACAGTCTCACAGTTAACCACATATAAAAGTCTATGAAAGTGATAACATATTTCATTAATGAAATTCCTTTGGTTTTGGTTAATTTTTCTTCTTTCCAGTGCCAAACACCACGGAACCGGACTACAAATCCAAAGACTGGGTTTTTCTCAATTATACCTATAAAAGGTTTGAAGGGTTGACTCAGCGTGGCTCTATCCCCACCTACATGAAGGCTGGGAAATTATGAACGAAGATCACGTTGGCTCACAACCAAGAGAACTCAGGTAGCCGCATCACCAGGCTTGCTTGGCGTAGGTAACAATACACTGTAATACTCCTGACGACGGTGGTGCTTCTGACTACAAGAGGAAATTCTACAGGATTAGGATTTCGAAGACTACTACAGGAATTGGTTGGCAGTGCCAGCTGGCTTTTTTCTTTTTTTAATATTATTTTTGTTAACTTTATTATATGAAGGTACTGGAATAAAAGAAATGTACATCCCTTTCTAACTGCACTGCCTACACGCGTATTAAGGTCCATTCCGCCTGTGTGTGCCATGGCTTTGTACTGTAACACCTCTAATCAATTCAGGAGAAACACATATCATTTACAGCAACATAGGCTAACCTGTAGGTAACACTGCAGTACTGGCTGTTTTACTGCACACCTTATGGGTCTAGATAATCAATAAAAGCCATCTTCCATAGCTGGTATTAGAACACTTGCCCTATTAGTTTGGACATCTATAGAATATATATGAAGACAATTTCTGTAATGGTTTTAAGGCATTTTAAAAAGGAAATACACTGGGTTATTTAAAAAATAAAGTTTACCATCATGTTATTACACAAACTCCACAGTAGGGAGTAACAAGTTTTGAATAAGGAGGAAGTTGAACAGCTTCACTCAAGCACTCCACTAATATATTTACTTTGCATTCAGAAATACTGATGACCTTTATACATGTATTCTGTATACTCATAGGGAGATGTACTGTATCATATAAAATGTAAAGTTGCTTTTCTTGTGACAAGAGGACTTCTTTTTTAATAAGAGGACATGGCATTATTTTAATTTGATTATGGTGAGTTGAATTGAAGAAATGACCATGAAGGCTGCTTGTAGAACTACTAGTGTATTTTTATTAAACTATTTTTTTAAACGTCAAACTTCTGATCATGTAAATGAACTTGTAGAGAACAAAGAGCTATTTACTTTGGTTTTCTAGAAAGTTGTTACATATCATGGCTGGTTAACTTTTATTTGTTTTGATGAAAAATTTTCCTTTGATAGTATGTGTATGATGTGCCATTATTTTCTTATACTCCAAATGTACCAAAGATCCTGAACAGAGTGGATGTTCACAACTGTGGGGATTTTACTGTCCTGTGGGAATGCTGTCTTCAGATCTTTGATGGAAGCTAGCTCATTCAAGGGCACTACTGTTCATGTTTAGCTCCATCACTGTGGTTACTGTAAACGAAATTAAGGAAATAAATGCAGGCCAGGGGGCGTGTGATTAGAGGATGGGGGAGGTGATGTCAGCAGCAAATTCTTTGGATATTCCCCCAATAACGTGATAGTCTTTTCCAGCTCAACATTTTCATTTAAAAATGACTCTCTGAGGTTTTGGCTTCATCAGTAATAGTGGAGGAGTATTAATTTATCAAAGAATGGCCTAATGTTTGTCTTAACTGTTAACTAGTAGAATTTCTTTTTTAGATACAACAGTTATTACTGTTACGAATGATCTGTGATCAGAATCTAAAACGATAATTTATTTGTATAGATGTTCTTCTAGTGGGGAAGAATTGCATAGGACCATTATGCAGATCTACAAAAGCTTTTATAAATGTTCCTGCTTGCTAGGGAACTCCATGGTGTTTCAGTAAGGCCATTCTGTTCTTTTTTTCTTCCTGCCCTGTTCTATCCTTCCCTTTCTTCCCTTTCCTTCCTTTCCTTCCCCCCACCTTCCTTCCTTCCTTCCTCCCCTTTCCCTCCTAGTATTTATTTGATACTTATTATGTGTTCACCTAATAGTTCATCTCCATTTTTCTTATCTGGAACATGTGACCAAGTATTTAGGAGAGAGAACTATTAAAATTTGGGGGTTATCTCCTTTTGCCTAGCTCTGGTTTTTCTAATTACAACTCCCTCTAATTTGAAAAACTTTCTAACTTGCATTTAGTTTTATGAGATTTTTCTCATTCTCCTCTTCCCCACTGTTTTTTTTTAAAAGGATGTTTTGCTAGTGTGAATGGGTAAGATACAAGGAAATTGCAACATACTCTGGTTCTACTGTGGTAACTATTCTATTATTAAAAGATTTCATTAATTCAAGTGAGAGAGAGATTGATATAAAGAAGCTGAGTTACCTAAGTTTACCTTTTAACTGAATAAGAATAGAGCATTTTAGGTTCCATTTCCGTCATTCTTATTAATAGGAAGAACTTGGGGATAGTTATGGTTTCTTGGCAGCAGAAGGGCAGTTATGAAAAGTTTACCTTGTTAAGATACTCATTTTTCCCTGGAGTTGAGTGGTTCATAATCTTTGGGGTTTCCTCCTCATCAAAAGCATTTCTTAAGTGCCTATCTAAAAGCAATTAAAGACTGTGTCTGCCCTTTGGAAGCTAAGAATTTGATTCATAAAGCAAATTAGATAATTTGCAAAGTACCCTTGAGCTTGAATTTTCTCTATTATATACTTCCCATATTTCAGGTGAACCATTTAATTTAAATGACAAAACCCTATCTAATCAACAGAGCATAATGACATTTTCTTTAGATTATTTTGAATTAAAGACTTTTGTTATAAACTGTGTGTTTTCAGTCACCCCATAAACCTGCATCTGGGGAGATGAAGATGTTGTGGCAGCCTGCTTTAGCGACGCCGCCCCAGGTCTTTTTAAACAAAGAATTTTAGAATTCTTTTTTAAGAATTATAAAAGGGGAAGCCATAGCTTCCTCTTGTTCTCTGAGATGCCGAGAACCTGCCTGGGCCTCAGTTTCCTCATATATCAGATGAAGGAGTCTGACTAGACAGTTCAGTTCAGTTCAGTCGTTCAGTCGTGTCCGACTCTTTGCGACCCCGTGAATCGCAGCACGCCAGGCCTCCCTGTCCATAACCAACTGCCGGAGTTCACTCAGACTCACGTCCTTCAAGTCCGTGATGCCATCCAGCCATCTCATCCTCTGTCGTCCCCTTCTCCTCCTGCCCCCAATCCCTCCCAGCATCAGAGTCTTTTCCAATGAGTCAACTCTTCGCATGAGGTGGCTAAAGTACTGGAGTTTCAGCTTTAGCATCATTCCTTCCAAAGAAATCCCAGGGCTGATCACAAGTGCATCTCAAATTTTCATGTGTGCACAGATCACGTGGGGGCCTCGCTGAATTGCAGATTCTAATTAAATAGGTTGGGAGGGGCCTAAAATTCTGCATTTCTAGCAAGTTCTAGGGGGTGAAGGGGAAGGGCAATGCTGCTGACCCAGTCCATGGGCACACTTTGAGTAGCAAGATGTTATATGATTTCTAAAGAAACTTTTCATACTGCATTTTTTCCTTATTCAAAATCATGTCAAAACGTTAAGTCACAAATGTTGCAACATAATAATAATAAGAGAAGCTAAATATCTAAAGATTGAAGTCTTAACATTAACCCAGTTCAGCAGACTCTCCAAACATAGTTTAGTTTGACAAAGCACATAGGTACACATTTCTTTACTTTTTTTTCACCATGAGCAATTAAGATGAATTTTTCTTTTTTTTTTTTACAACGCTGTTGACTCAGGATAATGCAATAATTAACCCCTCAGCTTAGACATCCTCGCGCCTAAAGTTTAACTCCAAGACTGTTATCCAAACTGGAAGGAAAGGGAGAGAGAAGTATTTAAGATTGGTGAGTCTCCCAAATTAAAATAAAATTTGTAATTCCCAAAGAGTGAGGAGAATTGCTTCCTTTCTTCCAATTTAAGTCTTGTCTGGAAAGACTAGTTAGCAGAAGAGAGAAACAGCAGCTCCAAGCGAATCTGGCAGTGGTAAGGCAGACAACTCAGCCTTCCCTGGTGGGTGAGAATCTGCCTTCTGCTACCTGTGAGAATTTATAGAAACATAACCACCTGGGACAGATGATCATTGTGTATAAAACCCCAGGGAAGGTGAGTCCATACTTATCTCCATTTGTTGTTGTCAGTCTCTAAGTCATGTCTGACTCTTTGCAAATCCATGGACTACAGCACACCAGGCTCCCCTGTCCTTCACTATCTCCCAGAGTTTGCTCAGACTCATGTCCACTGAGTCTGTGATGCCATCCAACCATCTGATCCTCTGTGATCCCCTTCTCCTCCTGCCATCAGTCTTTCCCAGCATCAGAGTCTTTTCCAATGAGTTGGCTCTTCACATCAGGTGGCCAAAGTACTGAAGCTTCAGCTTCATCTTCAGCATCAACCNACTCTTGCCTGGAAAATCCCATGGACGGAGAAGCCTGGAAGGCTGCAGTCCATGGGGTCACTGAGGGTCGGACACGACTGAGCGACTTCACTTTCACTTTTCACTTTCATGCATTGGAGAAGGAAATGGCAACTCATTCCAGTGTTCTTGCCTGGAGAATCCCAGGGACGGGGGAACCTGGTGGGCTGCCATCTATGGGGTCGCACAGAGTCGGACACGACTCAAGCGACTTAGCAGCAGCAGCATACTCATGAGAAAGAGCAGAAGTGGTGGTGGCAGCTGCCACCAGGAGTGGAAATTTGAGAGAAGTTTTAAAGGGTATTTAGGAAGCTTCATTGTGTAATGCAAACCCTCTTACATTATTTCTCTGGAAAATAACTTTAGCAAAGGCTATAGTTCGTTTCAATGCTTTTGGAGTTGATTTATATATTTATTAAACGTGAAAACATTTTGAGATTGGCTTTAGAGGGGGAGTAGGGCTGTTCACAAAATGCAGTTATTCATTTGTTCACAAATGCTTGTAGAGTGTCTACACTGTGCCAGGCATGGTGATAAGCACTGACTGCCATACATCACCAAATGGACATGCATTACTTCATATAGATGTTTTCATAACAATCAGTGAGGCAGGTATTATTTCATTTTAGAAAAGTCCAACCAGTGTCCTTTTTCCTTTAGCTCAGTAGTTTCCCAAGTTGAATTGAGACTGTGCAATTCAGACCCACCCCCTGAAACTCTGATTTAGTAAGTCTGGGGTGAGACACACTAAATCTTTATTCAAATAAGTATCCTAGTTGAGTTTGAAATAGTTGCTCCAAGTACTCTACTTCAGGTAATATTGCTTCAACTAGCCAAAAATGAATTTTCTTAAGCCTAGGTTGTTGCAAAGGAGAAGTTGTATGTGTGTGTGTGTTTCTGTAAGCCAGAGGACAGAAGTAGCAATAAACTAAAATCTCAAGAAAAATACAGGGAGAACAAAACTTAGAACAAGAGGGAAAGTTTACAGACATCCCTTTATATATGGAGCTACTGCTTCTTTTTTCCTTAGAGATTATGTATTAGTATATGTAAGTGTCAAAAGCTTGAACCCCTTTTGGAGGTTTTGGACAGTCTTATATCTATGGTACCGTAGACCCTCCTCAGTCCTCTACTATATAGAACCATACTGGAGGATTTTTCAAGTTCTGTCCATGATTAACTTACCTAAGAGGACAGGAAAGGCAAAGGACAATCTCCCTTTCCTGTTATGTATTTCTCCCTTTGGCAGAGACTTATAAGTCATCTCAACATTTAAGGATTTGCTAAGGAATGCTTCAGAATGAACAGTAATAACTTTGTAATGGTTTTTAGCACAACATCCTGAGAAATGTTTTGATTTCTACTAATCAAAGCCTATCTTCTCAAGTTAGACAAAGCAGTTGAGCCACTAGTGATGAGGCCAGTCATCAGGCCCACTGTTGCCTGGATCTTGAGAGGAAGTAAGTAGATGAGGATCCCTGTGACTGGTATAACAGCTTTGTGGGAGATGGACCTGTGAGACGAATGGCAGCTGGAAGCCTTGGCAGTAGCACTAAAAAGATCAAGCCCTGGCCACTGGGCCAAGCATCCATTGTTTGTATGAAGTCCAGAGACCCACTCCTACTCCTGCTTCTCTGAAGGACAAGCAACCTAGGCTCCCAGTAGCTGAGCTATGGTCTAGCACAGTGGTCCTCAGTACTCCTATTACACATGGGTCAGAAAAGGTGTTAATGGACCAGCCCTTCAGTTTATATGTAGGCAATGGCAGAATCAGTAACAAAACCCAAGTGCAGTGGCTTCAGTAAGAACTGGTATAAACCAGTGTGGCCCCCTTTTGATTATCTTGGGGATTAACTCCAGTTTGGTTCTGGTGTCAGGTGGCCATGTGCTTTAGGGGAGCCTCAGTCTATACCAAGGATGTGAAGCCTGCTTAGTTTAAATCAATCAACAGACCAGGTACCATTGTAGGAATGGAAGGATGGCATAATCAAGGCCAACAAAGTGGGGCTGGGGGGCAAGGGTTCTTTGCTTAGAATGCTTCTGGAAAAGATTTTCCTTACTCTTAAAAAAGAGGAGGAGCAATCTTCTTTTTAAAAACTTGTATGACAATTTGATGCTTAGAATCCCTGTAGCCATCCAGCTCTCTGAGAAAACAAGCCCAGGGACATCCAACACTCTGCTGATGACAATGTAGAAAACTAGAAAGAATCTCTGTTCTTANCAGTCAGTGCTTATCACCATGCCTGGCACAGTGTAGACACTCTACAAGCATTTGTGAACAAATGAATAACTGCATTTTGTGAACAGCCCTACTCCCCCTCTAAAGCCAATCTCAAAATGTTTTCACGTTTAATAAATATATAAATCAACTCCAAAAGCATTGAAACGAACTATAGCCTTTGCTAAAGTTATTTTCCAGAGAAATAATGTAAGAGGGTTTGCATTACATTACACAATGAAACTTCTCTCAAATTTCCACTCCTGGTGGCAGCTGCCACCACCACTTCTGCTCTTTCTCATGAGTATGCTGCTGCTGCTAAGTCGCTTGAGTCGTGTCCGACTCTGTGCGACCCCATAGATGGCAGCCCACCAGGTTCCCCCGTCCCTGGGATTCTCCAGGCAAGAACACTGGAATGAGTTGCCATTTCCTTCTCCAATGCATGAAAGTGAAAAGTGAAAGTGAAGTCGCTCAGTCGTGTCCGACCCTCAGTGACCCCATGGACTGCAGCTTTCCAGGCTTCTCCGTCCATGGGATTTTCCAGGCAAGAGTACTGGAGTGGGGTGCCATTGCCTTCTCCTCTCATGAGTATACCCTCCTGCAATTACCTTCTCTGTGTCTCACCTCCATGGGCCAAGCTCAAGCTGCTTTCTCCCTTTCCAGAAGCCCATTAGAGGCATGTCTATCCCTCAAAACACATTTGTGCCCCCCTGTTACTCCTAACTGCATTTCCACTCATCAACCTGCTCAGCAAATCCAAGAACCTTCCCCAGTATTCACCCTCCATGGAATGTCAGGGGTGGAGGAGTGATGGGGAAGAAAGAGAAGTTTTAAACATTAATAATTTATTTCCTCAGTCACTTAGGAGCTCATCAATGGGTAGTTTTTTATTTTTATATGTCACCAGAGATGGGGGTCTTCAATTTAACTATACTCTGAAACAGGTTGATTTTGTTGTTGTTGTTGTTCTGGACCAACTGAAATATATATGTGAACTTAAAGGGTCCTCCAAACAAAATTGCACTGTTACAACCCCAGCAGGAGGTTGACAAGAACAGGAATTTATAGTGTGCTGGGCAGTGGTTCCTAATGTCAGTCTTGTTCTTGCTTGAATATTTGGCAGTGAAGGAAATTAATGAACAAGCTAAATTCCCCCTAAGATTAGCAATGGTTCCTGAAAGCAAAGTTGTTCCTGGGCTTTTGGGAAGGAAACCACATTGGCCGGAAGGAACTATACCATGCACTCTGCAAGTTATGTTTCAAATCACTTTCTTACATTTTGCTCAAGGAGAAACAATGAAAAGACCACTAGTTGGAAAGGAGAGATGATTTTCCTATCCATCTGTCAAGATATTGTGTGACTATCTCTGACTTAACCTAGGAGGTATAACCACTCTTAAAAAAAAAAAAATCTTAGGAAGTAAAGCTGCAGAAAAAGAAAAAGTTGAACGCAGAATTTAAATTTGAACAATTGGGGAAACACACATTAAACCATGAGAATGATTTGCCCCAAGAAATCCTGTGTGTCTGCTCTCCTTGTGTGTTATACTTCTGGCATCACATTTAGGTACTGGATTCCTAGCTCTTGCTCGCAGGCTTTTGGTGGAAGTGAATCATCATTTCTAAGAAACGAGGACTGTGATGATTCACCAGCAAGCTTATCGTACCACGTATGAACTCCTGAGGAGATCTGACTTTCACCATCTGGCTTCTACTGTATGCTGAGTGATTCTGGCCAAAACACTCATCTCTGAACTTCTATTTCCCTACTGAGAAGACAAGAATTATAGGTGTCCAACCACCTCACAGAGGTTGTTGTGAGGCTCACCTGAGATGATAAAGGGAAAAACACTTCGTAAGCAAGACAGCAAGTTTGTAGCTTGTCCGTCCGGGCTCAGTCGCTAAGCTGTGTCCAGGTGTTTGCTGCACCATGGACTGAAGCCTGTGCACTCCTCTGTCCATGGGGTTTCCCAGGCTAGAATACCGGAATGGGTTGCCATTTCCTTTTCCAAGGGATCTTCCAAATCCAGAGATCCAATCTGCATCTCCTGAACTGCAAGCAGATTCTCTACCTCTGAGCCGCCAGGGAAGCCCCTGTATTTTTGACCAGGATCCTAGAAATTCCGCTTCACCATCAAAGTGGCACTGAACACATGTGAGGTCTAAGAGTACCCCCCGCCCCCAAATCTTGGTAAACCACCTCAAAGCAGTGTACACTTGTCTTGGAAAGCCAGGGTTTGAGCATGTCCAGGGAAACCTAGGCCAGATCTTAAGAGTGTCTGTCAGGCTCTCTGCTGAATTTTTCTTTCTGAGCCAACAGCACACGTTGGTGTGGGGGGACTTCGGGTGGAGTTCCAAGTCAAAGCCAGGACTCAACAACGGTTTTTGATTAGGGATGTGTCTCCTTGTGTGTTATCGAGGGCAGCATCTCTTGCCACCTCCAGCAGGATAAAGTCCGAGACCCACTTAAGGCTGCATCAGTTTCTCTGCGTCTGCCTACTTCTGTTGGGAACACGCGTCTAACTCCCGCGTCCTAAGTAGCTCTCAGGACAGACAAAGCAGCTAGTTATGACGCTGTAATGGAGAGTCCTGAAGGAAGAGTATTAGTTTTAGGCTGGTTGATGCAGAGCTTTGGTGTTTTCTCCGCTGTTCCGTCCCTCCACTACAAGACCAGCTGTGACCAAGGAACCCTAGGGTCCTATGGGAGGGGAGCGAACCAGCGTATTCCGCGTATGACGATGGGCTGACAAGTGGTCCCCAAAGAATCTTGCTTCTGGATTTACCCAATTGTCTCAGGACGCCAAACAACTTCTTTGGCGATGTGAAAGTTGGGCCATAAAGAAGGCTGAGCGCTGAAGAACTGATGCTTTGAAACTGTGGTGCTAGAGAAGACTTGAGAGTCCCTGGGACTTCAAGGAGATCAAACCAGCCAATCCTTAAGGAAATCAACTCTGAATATTCATTGGAAGGACTGATGATCGAGCTCCAATACTTTGGCTACTTGATGCGAAGAGCCAACTCATTGGAAAAGACCCTGATGCTGGGAAAGATTGAGGGCAGGAGAAGGGGACGACAGAGGATGAGATTGTTGGCTGGCATCACCGACTCGATGGACATGGGTTTGAGCAAGCTCCGGGAGTTGGTGACGGACAGGGAAGCCCGGTGTGCTGCAGTCCATGGGGTCGCAAAGGGTCGGACATGACTTAGAAAATGAACAACATCTCCCCCCACTCCAGCCCCCACACACAAGGGGAACAACTCCACACTGCAGAACACCAGACAACGAATTTGGAAGTGATGGGGGAAACCTGCCTTAGACAGGTTTCCAGCGAGGCTCCAGGCGCTGCTCTGGGGCCTCCCCGCACTTCGCCTCCCTCCGCCGGGGTCGGCGGGCGGGGCTGCCGCGACTCCGCCCCGCGCGGTCTTCTCCCGCCCCCGGCCCGGCGGCGGCTAGACCCCCCGGGCGTGCGAGCCCCGGGCCGCCAGCTCCTGAGCCCCGAGCTGCAGCGGGGCCGTCGCTGCACCGGGCAGAGCCCCGCGGGTGCCTGCGCCCCGCCTCGGGGCGGCCGCCTGGGCCGGCTCGGCGCTGGCCCGGGGCTCTGCATGCTGCGGGCCCCGGGGCTGCGGAGCCGGCCGGGTGGCTCCTGCGATGGCGACGGAAGCGGAGGCGGCGGCGAGAGGTGAGGTTGCGGGCGGGGGGCTNAGAGCCCCGCGGGTGCCTGCGCCCCGCCTCGGGGCGGCCGCCTGGGCCGGCTCGGCGCTGGCCCGGGGCTCTGCATGCTGCGGGCCCCGGGGCTGCGGAGCCGGCCGGGTGGCTCCTGCGATGGCGACGGAAGCGGAGGCGGCGGCGAGAGGTGAGGTTGCGGGCGGGGGGCTCGGGCTGCGGGAGCGGCAGCCGGGCCGGCCTGGAGCGAGCGGCCGGTGCGCGAGGCCAGGTGGGCGCACTCTGCCGGGGGCTCTCCTCCGACCCTGCATCACCTTGGCGGGCTCGGGGGCGGAGGTCGTCCCTTGCGGCACAGGTGCGGCTCGGCGCCCCGAGCATCCTCGCCCGGAGCGGGAGGTGGGGGGTGACGCCCGCCGTCGCCGCCGGCTTTCTCATTGCCGCAGCCCCATTTCGGGGCCCCGGGTCGGACGTTTCAGCGAAGATGAGCCTGCGAGGGACCGTCCACCCAGGGACCGCGAGTAGCCTCCCCCAGCCTACCGCTGGGCGCCCACTTCTGAGTCGGCAAGGACTGCTGCGCAGACTTATTAGATTTCGTTTTTCCGCTTTATAAACCATTTGCCGTTAGCCGTTGAAGGAGCTCAGCCTCTGCGATCCTATTCCCTCTGAACTGGAAATTCTCACTTCTATTCCCTTCTTTAAAACCTGCTCAGCGGTGGATCCGGCAGGCAAGAGCGGGGAGGCAGGTCCTCCACATTTCTTACTCTTGAAAACCAGATTGCACCGCAACAGTCTTCTCTCAGCGAGAGGCGCCTCTTGTGCCATTTCAGGACTAGGAAAGCCATCCGTGGAATTTGTTTGTTTCGTTTTATATTGTTTTGGAGTTTTTGTGAATTGAGTTGAAAGCGTCTTTTTCCTCTCTCTAGTGTTCTCTGGCAACATTCTCTGGTCTCTCCCATGTGACTACTCATAATTACGGACTAATCATAAAATATTTGTTACTTAAGACGGACAGGAGGCAGGAAAAAAAAAAGTAAATAACTAAAAGACTGGCAGAGAGAAGTTCAGGGAAGCAGTTTGTTAAATCTCCCGTTTCCTTTTAGAATATTGTGATGCGTTTAGATTCTTCTGGGAAATACAGCAAGGAGAAGAGGTCTTTTGAAAATCTAATAGGGGATTTAGATCATGGGGAGGTTTCTAAAATTCTGTCATTTGAATATTTGAAATCTTTCTGGTCTATATGAAGATGTGAGAAGGCACTGGTTTGAAAAGAGAAGGTAGTATTCATCATTTTAAGCCAAGAAATCCTGTTTTGGCTGGGACCGAACTCTGCCCTTTACTATGTCACCTGGGTTAAGTTACTTAGCATTAGTCTCTTCCCAAAGTGGAGTTAGTTTTAGTATCTGTCTTATAGGATTGTTAGAATTAAACGAGATATACGTATATATATTTTTTCATTTGGATATGCTTTTATTACTGATAAAATTTAGTGTAGAGATTACAAGAGTCATTTTGGACAAAAGGTTTGCTTTAAGTTTTTGTAATAGTTTCAGCTCCTTGTTGTTCACCATTTCTCGCTAAAAAGTCTTGAGCACATTTGTTTCTCTGCTTTTTTTTTTTTTTCCTAAGAAGAGCCTGGAGAGAAGCATCAGTGTTTCACATCCCTGTGATTTGGACTGATTTTTACCTCCCTTTTCCCTTCCTCTTTTTTTCTCCTGGCATTTACTGTGCCATGTTGGGCCATTAATGTCTGCAGACACTGGGTGTCTACATAAATGCCCACCCTCCCTGCAATCTGCATCCTTGTTTCTGATAACCCTATTTAAGCTCTAGACGGGGGATAGCTGTTAATGACATACTTTGGCACAAATGGTGATGTCTCAGTGTGTCTGATACTGTGCCTGTCATCTCCTTCCTCATCCCAAATGGCTCTTCCTCCTGCCAAGTTGCGGTCCTCTCCTTTAATCCAGAAGTCTGAGAGTCTGTTTTACTTCCCCCTCTTCTATGCCCCCTAGGGTGACTACACAGACCTTAATTCTGTCCCATCTTGTCTACACTGCCATTGCTGGAGGTCACAGTCTGATCACCCCTTGTTTGGATGGCTGCTTCACTTCCGCCTTTGACTGGGCCTCCTGAACACCCACCTTCTGTCCTGGCACCAGGGCACTATCCTATCCCTCCTTTGATAGGATCTTCAGTAGCTCTCCATTCCTATGTGAAAAAAGTTCAAGGTTCTCAACCCCCCATTCAGGTCTTTCGGGCATCTGACCAGCCTTTGCCCCCTCATCCTGAGTCCTGCCTCTTCGTCTTCCAGAGCTCCCTGTCTCCAAGCCTGTGCTCCTGTTTGTGAGCTCCTTGGACCGTTGCCTCTTTGCCTCGGCTCTGTCGTCTCCTCTGCCCCAAGCACCCTTTTTGCAACTGGCCCTCATGACCAATATACCCCTCTCCTTCACTGGGCTAACTAATTTTCTTGAAGATGTTTTTAAAGATATGCTATCCTTTAGGAAACATCTTACACCCTCCTCTATTAGCCAGAAATGGCAACCCACTCCAGTATTCTTGCCTGAAGAATCCTATGGACAGAGGAGCTTGGTAGGCTACAGTCCACAGGGTCACAAAAAGTCGGACATGACTGAGTGACTTCACTTTACTTCTATTAGCCAGAATATAGTTGAGTGACTTTAGAGAGACTTCAAGAATTGTTCTATATACATGAAAGTCTAACTAGAGAGTAGAGTGGCTCGCTTTATGAAGTTATCCAGGGGCTGTGTTCCTTCTTTGTTTTTAAAACATTTTTATTGGAGTATAGTTGCTTTACAATGCTGTGTTTGTTTCTGCTGTGCAGCAAAAGTGAATCAGTTACATATATGCATATATCCCCTCTCTTGGATTTCCTTCCCATTTAGGTCACCACGGAGCACTGAGTAGAGTTCCCTGTGCTATATAGTAGGTTCTCATTAGTTATCTGTTTTACCCATAGTAGTGAATGTCAATCCCAGTCTCCCAAATACATTCCACTCCCCTTTGGGCTTCCCAGGTGGCGCTAGTGGTAAAGAATCCATGTGCCAGTGCAGGAGATGTAAGAGATGTGAGTTCAATCCCTGGGTCAGGAAAATTCCCTGGAGAAGGGCATGGCAGTCCACTCCAGTACACTTCCCCAGAGAATCACGCAGACAGAGGAGCCTGGTGGGCTACAGTCCATAGGGTCCCGAAGAGTCAGACATGACTGAAGCAACTTAGCACACACCCCTTTGGTAACCATAAGTTTGTTCTCTACATCTGTGACTCTTTCCTTTGCAAATAAGTTCATCTGAGATATAAATGTGTGTGTGTGTGTATATATATGTATATAAAGTGCTTAGCACAGTTCTTGGGAAATAGTAAGTATTCCATAAATGTTAGTTTAATATAGTTGTTATTCATTTACAGCTTCAATTTGCTTTCTGAAAGTAATGAATCTCATGTCTATTAAGAAAGTATTGTTGCACTCAAGTGTGTTGCTGCACTCAAGTTAAAATTGGCCAAATATTTGGGCTTTTCTGAAAAAGGGGGGTATGAAAATACACCTGCTAATTCAAAATATGGCTTATATCAGGTAAGTCTTTATGACAAGTTTTTGGACAAAGAGTTTACTGCTATTTAGCTGCATGCTGCTGCTGCTACTGCTGCTAAGTTGCTTCAGTCGTGTCCAACTCTGTGCGACCCCATAGACGGCAGCCCACCAGGCTCCCCCGTCCCTGGGATTCTCCAGGCAAGAACACTGGAGTGGGTTGCCATTTCCTGCTCCAATGCATGAAAGTGAAAACCGAAAGTGAATCGCTCGGTTGTGTTCTACTCTTAGCGACCCTATGGACTGCAGCCTACCAGGCTCCTCTGCCCATGGAATTTTCCAGGCAAGAGTATTGGAGTGGGGTTGGGGATGATCAAAATTAATCTTTTTTTTGGTAAGAGGAACAAAGTACCCACGGGGCCTCAGAGGGCCAGCATTTATTGAGCTCCTATTATGTACCAGGCATTTCTTGGCCTCATACCAGCCCTGTGATGTGGGTGATACTATCTCCCTTTCATCAATGAGGTGAAAAAACTGAAGCTGTAGCCAGAAATTGACATACAAACCTGAAGTTGAACTCTGTGGCTCCTGGCTGGGCTGCTCTTCTTTCTTTCCTGTCTGCTTGGATGGTTAATGGGCAGTGTGCTCACTGCCAGACACTCTCTTTGTCTAAAGAGGGAGAATCATTGTTGCAGCTTCACCCATTCCTGGAGGAAAAAAATAAAACAGGTCTCTATATCAGAATCCAGGGCCATGGGTTTTTCCCCTGGCACAAAATCCCTCCATATTCCTTTTTCCTAGGCAGATTGACATTCAGGCCTTCACAATAAAATGAAAATCAGGGAATTCTCTGGTAGGCCAGTGGTTAGTGGTTAGGGCTCTGCTTCCACTGCAGGGGGGTTGGGTTCAATCTGTGGTCTGGGAACTAAGATCCTACATGCCATGCAGTGTAGCCCAAAGGGAAAAAGAAAATCTAATAATGATGATATGGGAAAAAAATCCCCATGGTTTGAATACACTGCTGAAAACATTGAGGGAGCTGGTTTTGAAGATGGCCACCAAAAATCAGCTGGTACCTAACATGATTGCCTGCTCACTTGTTTTTGATGGGTTGATGGTAAACAACAAGATTAAGCAAGCTGCCATGCCAAGTGACTAGCACCTTCTGGTAAATGATTCCAGAATCTGGAGTTAGGGAGCAGGCATTCTCGGGAGAGCAGCACATGTCTCAAGGCTGATTGCCAGATTCGGTCTTGGGCTTAGGCATCCAACTTTCTCACCTTCCCTTCCCCCACTTTTTACCATCCCCTGTTTTCTCCTGTGATGTTATCATACCCAACTCTTATGAGGGGTAGTTCTGCAATTGTGTAGTGGCTTAAATTCATTTTTGTGACTCAGATATCTAAAGTCACATCCCAGTCCACTGTGCATAAACTACTCTTCTTGTCCTAGTCCTTCAGTCTGATGTGCGTTGCTCAAGATAAACCAGGATGGGATAAAAGTGACTTTGACATGTTTTAGGGGGAGGAAAGCAAGAGGAAAAGAGAGAAAGATGGAGGAGTGAGAGAGGAGGGGTGGAGTAAAGAGAGAGGAGGAGAAAGGGAAAGAGCTGTGGAGAAACGTTGAAGACGAGGATGGAGAGGGTGGAGAAGGGGAGTGGAGAGGAACTGAACCCCGTTGGCAGGTTGGGGGAGGGCTGAGGAGGGATGCAGGTGAGGAGAGATGCAGGGGAGAAGGAAGGGTAGGGACTGCCATGCATTAGAATTTGACTCCAGGAAAAAAAGAAATCTAATGTTTAAAATACACGGGAAAGCCAAAATATTAGTAAACAGTGATTTCAGTATACTTTTTTCCTTGTGGAAAGACTTCTTGATTCTGAGAAGCGTGATCTGGACTTCCCTCATGGTAGAGTGGATAAGAATTCTCCTGCCAATGCAGGAGACATGGGTTTAATCCCTGGTCTGAAAAGATTCCACTTGCCACAGAGCAATTACAGTCTGTGAGCCACAGCTACCGAGCCACAACTACTGAAGCCTGTGCATCCCAGAGCCTGTGCTCTGCAACAAGGGGAGTTTCCACAGTGAGAAGCCCACACATCACAATGAAGAGCAGCCCCCGTGCTCCACAGCTAGAAAAAGCCCAGACAAAACAACAAAGAACCACCAGCACAGACAAAAAAAAAAAGAAAAAGAAAGAGCATAATCTCTTTCTGTGTGGTGAACATTAATTAGAGCATCCTTTTGAAATCTCTTCCTTTGCATAATGTTCAGGATATCGTAAACAAGATAATAAGATGTCATTCGATCGCCGCAATTTCGGTTGCCTTGGGCTGAAAACCTGGGTGCCTGGCATCAGGGTGGTTAGTCGGCACCACCAGGGTCTCAGTGAGCCAGCAAGAGGCAAGTGTCTCATCTACCCAGCCCCCAGTTTTTAAACTTGAAATACTTTGAAACTAATTAACATGTTTAAGTCAGCCTAGGTATATAATATTAAAATTCTCATTTGAAAATACTTAGTTGTTGGTGGGAATGATCGGAAATTTGTCATTAATCTCAGTACATTTCTGGGATTTCGTTTCTCTTTAATCTTATAATTTAAATCTCTAGATAGTATCTTTACAGAAAGAGAGAAACAAAGAAGACTGAAGGAAAAGTAAATAGAGAATCCTTCTTCCACTCAACCTGGTTTGCATTATAGTGACATGAAAGTGAAAGTTGCTCAGTCCTATGCGACTCTTTGAGACCCCATGGACTATACAGTCCATGGAATTATCCAGGCCAGAGTACTGGAGTGGGTAGCCATTCCGAGCCGTTCCCTTCTCCACGGGATCTTCCCAACCCAGGTCTCCTACACTGTAGGCAGATTCTTTACCAGCTGAGCCACAAGGGAAGCCCAGGTTTGCATTATAGAAGATTTACAATTGAGGGTCAAGATGATTGCCATAAAACAGCAGTTCCCAATACATTCAAAATGTTTTACTTACAATATTTTATTGAATTTTTTAAATGCTATTTTAATATTAATTTTATTTATTTATTTATTGGCCCTACTGCACAGTATATGGGATCTTTGTTCCTGGATGAGGGACTGAATTCAGGCCCCCTACAGTGGAAGCCCAGAGTCTTAACCACTGGACTGCAAGGGAAGTCCCATTAATTTTTTTACTTAGATAAGAAATACACTTTGCCCTCTGTTCCAAGCATAGCACAAGGGAAGTGGAGGACCATCCACTGGCTTTCTTTCTCGGCACATCTCCACTGCTTCTCCTTTACATGTCCCAGGCAGTTCTGTGAGCGAGTCTGCCTTCCCGTGTATGGTCCAGGCCTCTCCTCAGGCTGCCCCTAGACTGCCCTGTCCTCCCTCCAGATGGGCCTGTAGGGGGTCTCCTGTAGTTTTGAAGGCTGAGCTCAGGTGTCACTGTGCTCTTTCTACCCCTGGAACAGAAGAGCTGGTGCAGGAAAATGCATGAACTTTGGACCCAGTGGGAGTATGTGTGTGTGCGTGCTCAGACGTGTCCAACTCTTTGCAACCCCATGGACTGTAGCCCACCAGACTCTTCTGTCCGTGGAGTTTTCCAGGCAAGAACACTGGAGTGGGTTTCCATTGCCTACTCCAGGAGTGGGAGTGTGGGTGTCAGTTAATATACTAGCTCTGTGACCTTGACCAAATTATTTAACTTCTCTGAGCCCCAATTTCCTCATCTATGACATGGCGGTAAAAAATTACCTAACCTGAAGAGTCACGTGACAATTAAATGAGACGGTTCCAAGCTAGTGAAATCTGACCTTCAACAGATGAGTTTCCTTCTCCTCATGAACCCTCCCCAGAACTTCTCCTACCCGCTGATGGAAATGATTCTTCCCTTCTACTTCCTCACGGTAGTTTTTGGCATGCCTACTTGCCATGGCTTGTTTAGGTGCGTATCTTAGCTCCATCCTTGGCTTGCACATCCCTAAGAGAGCAGGGTAGGACCTGGCTCATCTTTGCAGTCTTCACCTCCTTGCACTTATTAAATACCTAACCAAGCTTTCTGATTGTAAGTGACTGTTGGTTTGAGGTGCTGACAGGGCTGGTTTATTCATAAAGCATATTGCTGTTCTAGGGAAACAGAGAGAAAGAAACGGATGAAACAAGCAGAAGGATTAAAGAGCTTAGAAAAGGAGAGACGAGAAACGGCCAAAGTATGTGCTGTAAAGACAGATCCTAGCACCATCTATGGTTTAACGGCTAGGAGTAAGCCTCCCCACCCACATTTGGGAAGAATTATATCTAGTTTGTGGGGGAGTTGGCTTTCAGAGAAGGGGTCAAGTTTAGTACTGAAGGGTAGATAACTTGTGGAGGCGGCAAAGAGGGTCGTCGACAACAGAGATGAGACGTGTATGTGGAAAGTCATCAGTGATGTGCCTGGAGGAACTGGAGCTGGTCTGGCTGGGAAAAGTAGGAATGGAAGAACTGACCTGTCCTTGCCTTGTTAATGTCGCCCAGCCCTGCCCTCCCACTTGTGACACGGCAGGACAGCTAATGAGGAAAACCTGAGTTACAGGCTCCAGAAGGAAAGATCCGTGCATATTCTTTTTGGTCCCTGGCCAGCAAGAGACCAGTTGTATCACCCTGAAATGTTGCTTGCAGCGTATTTCTGACCAGAAAGAAGAACATCAGAGGTCCTGGTTCCTGCCAGATGATTAGTTATATGGTCTTAGCTTTCCCTCCAGGTGCATCTGGGCCACTACTTTCGCCCATCCTCTCTCTTCTGAAAAAAAGTAGCTGCTTCTATCTTTAAATTCATTTCACATTGCTTCTTCTTAAAACCGTCACTAGTGCTGTCTCATTTATTCCTGTTGCAGCCTGCTGGGAAGCAGGTTTCTGGACTTCCATCCACTGTCCAGTGTAATGGCCACTGATGTCCTCCACTTATGGACATGTGCTCCAGGCCTCCTTGCAGACCATTCCTATGCAGCCCCAGGGTTCAGGACTGAACAGAACTACCAGCCTTGCCTTCCAAAACAAGCAGTGACGGTTTATAAACCAAAAGGACTCCATTGCCATGCACGTCTGAACACATTCCTAAAAGAGCACTCCTGCAAACGCCTGTGTTGATTCAGACTCAGTGCAGAGGATCTCTGACATAGAAGTTACTCAAAAGCAGAAACACTTATGTACATAAAAATACCTCTTCATCTTTTCTTCTTAGGAGAGGAGAAGAGAGGGAGAAGAGATTGTCGTTGAGCCTGGATGGTACAAAAGTATAGGTATTTTATAGACAGGTTGTAAAAAAGAGATCAGTATATGATGGGCAGGCTTGAAATTGAACACTTTTCAGAACATATGTTTAAAATGAATAGAAGATTGTGACGATTAGTAATTGTTTTGTCAAAATCTAGAAAACAGTTTTGATTGAAAAATTGAACACAGTTGCCAGCTTTATTTCTCTCCTCAACCTCCTGGGTAGAGAACTGGATTTCCTCCCTGACTTGCATGGTACCCAAAGGTAGGCCATGCTCACACTGCTGTGGAGACAATATGGGCTTCTAGGGAGGCTGTCTCTTCTCTAATGAGTCATCCAGGCAACAACACTGACCCAGAAAAGAGAGACCAAACCCAATTTCCCATGCATCCTGGGGCTGGTGGCTTCTTTAGGACAATTCTCTTTTCTTTACCTTTCAACTTGAGTTCAACTAGCACATTTGGCCTGTCAGTTCCTTTCAGCAGTAACCATTGCTACTTCTGGAACATGTGAGTCATAAACCATGCAGCGTGATCTTAGAAGAACATTCGAATTCACACCTCAACTTTCAGAAGACATCTAGGACAAATTCTTTATCAAGAGGTTTTATGTAATCTTTTGTTAGCTGCTTGTTTTGGAAGAGCCTGAAGGCAACTTTGGATTCTGATCATCATTGTAACTATGGTATGTTAATACATAAATAATATCAAAGTCATTAATGGCATGTTGGGTTTTATTACTTTTTAAACTCATACTATGTTTCAGTTTGTAGGGCCTTAGCATTTTCTTATTGCAAAGTCAATGCTTCTCTTCTCACCCCCTTTTAAAGGGTCTTTCTTCTTTCTAGAATAATCACCACTAGGTGAAAAGATACATAAATACTTTTGTGAACACTGATGAATTCTTTTTCTCAGAGTTAACTGAGAGTGTCTTATTTTGTCGATATGTTAGAGGTGAGGAACCATGATATCTTTTGTAAGTTCTGTATCGAATCTGACATATCAAGTCATGCCTGACTAGTACTGGTACTATCACGATGATAGTCTACATCATGTTTTCTGTGTACTCATAACCTGCAAGGATTGTATTTGCCTGTGTAACAGTGATGCGGGTATAGCTCATCAAAATTGTTTCTGTGCCTTTTGGAGAAACTTGCCGATGTTGAAAATGCTGAACCCTGTATTCTTCTTATTCTTGAGGATCCGTCCTGGACCAAGTTAGGGGAATTTTCTGTTTCATTGTGGAACAAATTCTGATGAGCTGCTTTTTCTTTCTCTTGCCCATCCCTGGATTAGGTTATAANCGATGTTGAAAATGCTGAACCCTGTATTCTTCTTATTCTTGAGGATCCGTCCTGGACCAAGTTAGGGGAATTTTCTGTTTCATTGTGGAACAAATTCTGATGAGCTGCTTTTTCTTTCTCTTGCCCATCCCTGGATTAGGTTATAATGCCTATGAAAGGTTGGCCTTTTCTGGAATAGTCATCACCAGGGTAGCATTGTTAGGTGCTTATATCACTGATTACATTCTGCATCACAACTGAATGGTTTCCCACAACTCTGATTTTCTTGTAGTCATCATGGGTGTTTCTGTTCCCTCTTTGCCCCATTTCAAAAGCTTAGCATGGATGATTCTCACCTTTTGGTTCTTCTAAATAGTTAATAATTCTTAACATTTACTGTGTGCTAGTTGTCTAAATGCTTTACATGGTATAAAATCTTCAGCAAACCTATAAAGTAGGTGCTATTATTGTTTCATGTTTCTTTTTTAAAAATTATTTTTAATTGGAGGATAACTGCTTTACAGTATTGTGTTGTTTCTTCCGTACTTCAACATGCCTCAGCTATAGATATACATACGCTTCCTCCCTCTTAAACCTTCCTCCCACCTCCCACCTCATCCCACCCCTCTAGGTTGTCACCGAGCACCGTAATTGACCTCCCTGAGTCATACAGCAAATTCCCACTGGCCATCTATTTTATGCATGGTTATGTACATATTTCTCTTTTTGGCTGCACAGCATGGCATGTGGGATCTCAGTTTCCTAACCTGGGATGGAACCTGTGCCCCTTGCATTGGAAGCATGGAATCGTAACCCTTGAACTGCCAAGGAAGTCCTGGTTGCATATTTCTTGTGAAGAAACTGAGACACAGAGATTTTAAGTACCTTCCCCAAGGTAAAGTTTCCATAGTAAGTAGCTGAACCAGGATCAGAACCCAAACAGATTGGCCTCCAGAGCTTTTATCCTTGTCTGCCATGCCTGCTAGACCTCTGGGAAAGTGAAAGTGAACCTGTTTGGACACGCTCAGTTGTGTCCGATTTTATGTGAGTCCATGGAGTGTAGCCAACCAGGCTCCTCTGTCCATGGAATTCTCCAGGCAAGAATACTGGAGTGGATTGCCATTTCTTCCTCCAGGGGATCTTCCTAACCCAGGGATCGAACCCAAGTCTCCTGCACTGCAGGTGGATTCTGAGTCACTAGGGAAGCCTATAGACCTCTGGAGGAGGTGCCATTTCTGCAATGTGCTGATGTCTAAAATTGAACTTATTTGAGGAGGGAGTGTGGAATATTGGCCTTTTTTGGCTTTGAGAAAATCTGAGCTCTCTCATCTTATAATTATGTCATCTTTGGCATGTGTATCAGTCAGGGTTCAACCAGAGGAGCAGAACCAATAGGGGATATGTATAGTGAGAGATTTATTACAAAGAAGAGGCTTATGCAAATGCGAGGCCAGGCCACAGGACTGGAGTTCATAGGGCCTGCCATCAGGAAAGGTGGGCTAGAGCTCTCAGGCACAGGCTGAAGCAGCTATCCATGGGTGGAGTTTCTTCTTTAGGGAAGCCTGGTGGGGAAGAATTCCCCAGGAATGCAGGATCCCCAGGTTCAATCCCTGGGTCTGGAAGAACCCCTGGAGAAAGGAATGGCAAGCTACTCCGGTATTCTTACCTGAAGAATTCCATGGGCAGAGAAGCCTGGCTGGCTACAGTCCATGGGGTGGCAGAGATGGACACAACTTAGTGACTAACACCTTCCCTTTTGCTTTCACTTTCAGCTGTGTTTTTAAGGCTTTCAACTGATTAAATCAGCTCCATCCAGATTGTCTGGGATAACTCTAAATCAAGGGTCCCTAACCCCTGGGCTGTGGACCGGTACTGATCCGAGGTCTGTTAAGAACCAGGCCTCACAGCAGAAGGTGAGGTAGGGTGAGCGAGTGAAGCTTCACCTGCTGCTTCACCCCATCAATCAGATTACTGCCTAAACCATGCCTNGAAGGATAATTGCTTTACAGAATTTTGTTGTTTTCTGTCAAACCTCAATATGAATCAGCCATAGGTATACCTATATCCCCTTGCTTTTGAAGCTCCCTCCCATCTCCCTCCCCATCCCACCTCTCTAGGGTGATACAGAGCCCCTGTTTGAGTTTCCGGAGTCATTCAGCAAATTCCATTGGCTACCTATTTTACATATGGTAATATAAGTTTCCATGTTACTTTTTCCTTACATTTCACCCTCTCCTCCCCTCTCCCCAAGTCCATAAGTCTATTCTCTATGTCTGTTTCTCCACTGTTGCCCTGTAAGTAAATTCTTCAGCACCATTTTTCTAGATTTCATATATGTGTATTAGAATCTAGTAATCATCTTTCTCTTTCTGACTCACTTCACTCTGTATAATAGGTTCCAGGTTTATCCACCTCATCAGAACTGACCCAATGAAATCTTTTTTATGGCTAATATTCCATTGTGTATACAAACCACAACTTCTTCATCCATTCATCTGTTGGTGGACATCTACGTTGCTTCCATGTTCTAGCTATTGTAAATAGTGCTGCAGTGAACAATGGGATACATGTNTCAGTGCAAGATTATTCATTTGTGGGGGGTGGAAGTGCGGGTAGTGAGAGCAGCAGCCGCTGTGGTCTCACTAGTGACTTCAGCCCCCCTTTCTTCTCTTCTGTTCAGTCTGGTTCACTGCAGGGGCTACTGTCTAATCGACATTCCTGCCTAAAATCTCTTCCTATCCACCTTTGTTTGTTTGTTTTTTTTTCTAAAGAGCATATTGGAGACTTAAAGTAACTCTCTACTCTCCATCTTTGAAAAAATGTCTTCCTGAAATCCAGACCCACTGTGTTTATAGCATTCCTCAACATTTTGGTGCAACAGTGTAACTCCCCTTGCTTGCTTAAAGCTTGTGGAAGGGAAACTTCCTCTCCCAGTGGCACTGTTTTAGTTTTTTTTTTTTTAAATTCTGCAGTGGTTGATTGGGAAATGAATGAGAACTATTTCTCCAGAAGAGGCTATTGTCCTTAAGGACTGTTTTGTTTTTTAATTGACTCATTTATTTAGTTTGGCAGCGCTGGGTCTTTGTTGCTGTGCTCTGGACTCTAGTCGTNTTTTTTTTTTTTAAAATTCTGCAGTGGTTGATTGGGAAATGAATGAGAACTATTTCTCCAGAAGAGGCTATTGTCCTTAAGGACTGTTTTGTTTTTTAATTGACTCATTTATTTAGTTTGGCAGCGCTAGGTCTTTGTTGCTGTGCTCTGGACTCTAGTCGTGGCGATGGTGTGGTGCGTGGGCTTCTCATTGCAGTGACTTCTTTTGTTGAGGAGCACAGGCTCTCGAGCACACAGGCTTCAGTAGTTGCGGCTCACAGTCTTAGCGGCCCCAAGACATGTGGGATCCTCTCTGGCTAGGAATTGAGCCCATTTGGCAGGCTGGTTCTTACCCACTGGACCAGGAAAGTCCGTTTCTGTTTCTTTTATTGAAACTGTAGTGTAACACACAGCTGCGTCTTGTTTCTGAACCTCAGTTTCCTCCACTGTAAGGTGAATGAATTGGACAGGATGCTTTCTTTTGTTCCTTTTCCCTCCTCTTAACCTTTTATTACAAGTTAAGAAAATCAGATATATCTACATTTTAGGGTTTTCTCCAAATATTTTATAATAATTTTTATCTTTATGAACAAAAAGTTTTTTTCCCCCCTCAGATCAAAAAAGAACCTTAAAAGGCAGTACTTTGTTATAGTTGAATCAAATAGTACAGAAAGAATTAGCCAAGAGAATTTTCCACTTCCCCACTCCATCAGATGAGAAACAACACATTAACGAATGAACTTAGGAACTGTGAAATAACTTAGGAACTGTGATATAGGAATAACATCTTTGGCATTGAATGTCATCCAGAAAGTGAGTGGGCTACATACCTTAACACTTTAAGATCATGTACCAGATTTTACTCACTGAAATTCATAAATGATACCTTTCCCCAATAGTTTGTCCCTTTTCTCCATTTCACTGTACCACCAGCAGCACTCAAGCTGGTTAATACCAGTAGAACCCCAGGATACACAGGAGGGCTGATTAAATTTTCCAATTCCATGAGGAAGAAGTCTGGTCAACATGTATTCCCAGCCTCTAGAGCATGGTGTCCGCTTTGTAGTAGCTTGATGAATGTGTACTGATGGCATGATATGCGGATGTCTTGGGATCACAGCTGACAGGTTCTGCTCATCAGCTGACTAGCCCAATAGGGACTAGACTAGCTCTTCTCCTTCCATGTCCTTTCTAACTGTTGTACCTACTGTGCTGCAAACTGGGGAACTGGTTTTGGGGTTCATTCTAAGGTTTGGAAGCTCTAAAGTTTCTATCCCTCTGTATCCTGCTTCTCCCATTCACACCCATGCAGTTGGTTTGTGTTCCACCCTGAATGCTGCACCCTCATGATCAGATATGGAGAACCTTGCAGGAAATCCAGGACACCTTCTTATATTAAAGCCATTTTTAGTGGCTAGTCTGATGGGAATGGTGTAAGCAAATTCACGTCTCACCTCACACGTGCTCTGAAATATAAATGCTTTTTGTGCAGAGCAGGTCTGGGAGAGCCTCGGCCCCTCCTTCCTAGTAGGAAGGATTTGTCATGTAGGAAACCAGATTCCCCTTTGGCCCATTTTAAGCCAGAAGGCTCAAGATAGCCCATGCAATGAACACAACTTAATCCCCACAGCTCCCTGACACCCTTGCATTGTTCACTATCCTACTCGCAGACTGCTTCTCCACCCCAAAGTGGATCCTTTCTCCTATTTGCTGAGTGGTTGTCCGAGCCCACTATAGCATTCCTATCTCTTCCCTAGTGTCAACCTTGTGCTCACCTCTGTGACTCTGGCTTGGGTCTCACTTTGCCTACGCTGTATTTGGTCACAGCGAATAACTCCCTCCTCTCCCCCTCCCTTTTTCTTGTTCAACACACCAGCCAGACATTTGGTTTGAAAATGTAAATGTCATGCTGGTCACTTTTACAGATGGCATATTTTGAGGAGGCTTAGTCAATCTGGTAGATAGAATCTGAATCCAAAAAGATGTTGATACGGTGATATCAAAAAATGAAATTTAACAGCCAAAAAAAAGGGCCAGCATCTACGTGTAAAACAAAATGCACATCTTTAAAATGATAAAGATGTGACTTAACAACAGCCTGTAGAAAAGACAAGTTTAGGTTTAATCCAAAAAAGCCCTGTTGGGAGTCAGGAGCCCCTCCTACATCAATGTGTGACTGTATGATAAAGGGCAAGGAACTGAATCAACTATGAGACTCTGTTTCTTTCTTGGAAAAAGAGGGAGCTATACTGGATCATCTCTCATGTCAGTTACAGTTCGAAAGTTACATAAACAAATGAATCAACAGTTTAGAGTGAAGGCCAAATATGTAAACTAAAAGCTAATGCAGTCTTATAAATAGTGAGAGTATAATCAGAACTTTATTCATCAAAGTTCTGTTCTCCTCTCTGTGGACTAGACAGCTCTTGGATGTTGAATACCAATCACACCACACGTCAAAGTATTTTTAACCAAAGTATATTCAGAAGAGAGCTAGCTAGTGATAAGGCAACCTATGGGTAATGTCTGAAACGATCACATGGTTTGGTTTAGATGAGAGAAGGATTTAGGACAAAAGTGTCTATATTATGGTTAGCCATCAAAGCTTGAAGAGTTCTATGCTCTATACACTTGGAGAAGGAAATGGCAAGCCACCCCAGTATTCTTGGCTGGAGAATCCCATGGGCAGAGAAACCTGGCTACAGCCTTGTGTCCATGGGGTCGCAAGAGTTGGACATGACTTAGTGACTAAAGCAACCAACCATTCTCCATACAAATTGTCAAAGCTGCCACCTCCTTCCTGAAGCCTTTACGGAGTGTTGTGACCCAGATTTCTCGAAAGACACTTTCCAGTCTACCTTGCATTTGGGTTACGTCTATATTTATTGGGCTTCCCAGGTAGCACTAGTGGTAAAGAACCTGCATGCCAATGAAGTGGACACATAACAGATGTGGGTTCAGTCCTTGGTTTGGGAAGATCCTCTGGAGGAGAGCATAGCAATCCACTCCAGTATTCTTGCCTGGAGAATCCCATGGACAGAAGAACCTGGCGGGATACAATCCTTAGGGTCGCAAAGAGTCAGACATGACTGAAGTGACTTAGCATGCATATTCTTATCTGGCTGAACTCTTTGAGGGTGAATGGCATGTCATACTTATCCTTGCATCCTCTCTAGCTTCTAATGCAGTGTCTCACAAATAATAAGTATATAACTGAACTGAAACTTATTAGACTTATCAGACATGGAGATGATGGATAGAAATTGTAGAGAGACTTTTTGGCCTTCCAAGAAGTAAACTTTTCAAATAATAAAAATGTCTTAAAAGTACACGGATAACTATGTAATTCATTGCACAACCTGTTGTTTAGAATGGATAGTTTAAAAGGTGCCAATTGTTGGTGAGAATGGAGCAGCTGGAAGTCAGACTGATACTGGTGGAAATGTGAAAAGGCACAACTGCTTAGGGACACAGTTTGGCAGTTTTCCCCAAAACATGTACCTACCTTGCAACCCAGTCATTCTATGTCTATGAATTTACCCAAGATAAATGAAAACATTGCCTACACAAAGACTGGTACACAAATTTTTGTAGCAGCCTTATTTACAGTAGCCTCCAAATAGAAATAAGCCAAATGGCCATCAACAAATGAATTAAATGGATAAACAAAATATGATGCCAACTCAATAGAACATACATCAACAATAAGACCATACAACAACGTGGATGAGTCTCAAAACATTATGAGGAAAAGAAGCCCAACTCAAAAGAATATGTCATATGATTCTATTTATATGAAGTCTAGACAATGCAGACAAATGGTTAAAGACTAAATGTGGTCACATTTGCCTTGAATTGGGGTAGAGGGAAGGGCATGGGAAACATTTTCCTGGTTTTTTCATATCTTAATTTTATGGTGGTTTTGATATATAGAAATTTTAACTTTTTAATGTAGTCATTTCCTTCCCAGTTTTTACATTTGACATCGTACTTTGAAAGTCTTCACTTTAAAATTATTTATACATCCACATATTTTATTTTATACTTTTATGATTTTATTTTCCTACACTTAACTCATTCATTCAGCATAGATTAATTTTAGTAAGTAGAAGGAAATAGAGATCTAATGTTTTCCAAATAGGTAAGGATTTGACCTGATACTATTGAATATTCTATCATTTCTCCAATTATTAAATGTGGGTGATATATCAAGGATTATGTTAAACTAATGCAAACATGGTCTCTGGTCTCAAGGAGCTATGTCTGGTGAGAGAGAGGGACTGGTGATGAGACAGTTACAGTGAAGTGGAATCAGCTCAATGATGGTGTCAGTTACAGGGTGCTGTTAGATTACAGGCATTTCCAATTGTGGGCATGCCTGGAGAAGAGAGCCAGGGAGCAATGTGGCCTGACGGGGGACTCTCACTTGGTGCCCTGTGGCTGCTGCCTGGGTCATGAATAAGAGAGTGGCATGGAATCTGGCTCATAGGCACTTTCATTTCATGTCATCTTAAATTCAGCAGGGAGCTATATACCTGAAACTAACACAACATTGTAAATCAACTATACTTCAGTTTAGAAAATTCAGTGGGGAGCCACAGTTGAATTTTGAGCAATGGAATGGCATACTCAAGGTATTGGGCAGTGATCATACTGCTAGGGGACTGCATATTGAGTAGTCTCATAGTGCTGGCTTTTTTGCTATGAGAAAAAGTTTTCATAGCCAATTCACAGTTTTGAATTATGTGTTTGGTTGTTGATCAATGTCTCACATTACCTTCTACAGAAGGGGTAGGAGAAATTGTTTGTTTACTAATTATAAGAGGGCTTTCATGCAGAAACCTGAATTATCTGATACAATACCTCTGATTTAATCTCTTAATAGCTCTGCAGCTGCCCCTGAATTTGACTAGGACCTCAATCATCTTTCAGTTCAGTTCAGTTGCTCAGTTTTGTCCCACTCTTTGCGACCCCATGAATCGCAGCATCCTAACAGTTACATAATCATTCAATCTGACCATTCGTGTGAGGGTAGAGAGAGATGCTTGTTGGTGTCCCTTTGGCCATAAGTCCATTATACCCAATTCAGATAAGTAATTAATGTCCTACCTACTATCTGTCCAGCAAAACTTTATAGATTCCAAGAGGCTTCAATATTTATCTCCTTTTTTAAAAAAATTAAAGCTCTGTGAGGTAACTCTAGTCTGTATCATAGTCTCTATTCTGTAGATGAGCAATCCACAGAAAGAGTAAACCACTCACCTAGAGGCACACAGTGAGCTGGGGGGCTTGGACCGAAGTGCCCTTGCTGTGCCTGGTACCAGCTCATGGCTATTCAGTCCCCTGGTCGGTGAAGGTGGTGGGTTGCCCTTGTGTGGGGAACAGTGTTATTGCAGTGGGGGCTGAACTTGAGCTGGGCTCCATGAAGTCCACACGGTCAGGAAGTTCTTCCCTTAGAAGAGTCCTCAGAAACCAGTACAGGTTGTCAGGTCACTTAGTCCCTCCCCATGAAGAAGCAGTGTTGGACTTCCCTGGTGGTCCANGGCTGAACTTGAGCTGGGCTCCATGAAGTCCACACGGTCAGGAAGTTCTTCCCTTAGAAGAGTCCTCAGAAACCAGTACAGGTTGTCAGGTCACTTAGTCCCTCCCCATGAAGAAGCAGTGTTGGACTTCCCTGGTGGTCCAGTGGATAAGAGTCTGCCTGCTAATGCAGGGGACATGGGTTCAATCCCTTGTCAGAGAAGACTGCACATGTTGCAGAGCAGCTAAGCCCATGTGCCATAACTACTGAACCTGAATGCTACAGTCACTGAAGCCCATGCACCTAAAGCCTGTGCTCCATAAAGAGAGAACCACTGCAATAAGAAGCCCACGCACCACAATGAAGAAACTTGCTGCAACCAGAGAAGGCTCCCTGCAGCGACAGAGACCCAGCACAACTTAAAAATAAATAAAGAAGAAGAAGCAGCAGACTTTTGGCAGACTGCTTTTGGCAGACTGGGGGCTGTTCTCTGCCACCAACAATGACCCTTTATGAACTCTGTGGTGTCGCAGTTCTTTCCAAAGCATTAAACATGGCACCTGATGGATGCTTTCAATCAGTCATACAACATGGCTGCCACTGTCTGAAATCAATAGTTAACTGCCCTATCCACCTCTGCAACAAAGGGAATCCTCTATAGGCAGATAACGCCTGTGGAAAATTTCTTCTTAACACTTTCTTAAGCACTTTGCCGGTAGACTGCTCTTTCACCCACAGTTCAGGACAGGGGTCAATCTGAACTCCTATATATTTGATTAGAAACTCCCTGTTCCTTCTCTTTAGGGAAACATTGAAATGTGCCTTGTAAGTGGCTCGGTACCTTCTCATATCTTCAGCAGCACCAAATTAGTGGTGTCAGCAGTCTGTATTCACTCTTTGGTTTTAAAAAACAGTGTAAGAAGGGCTGCATACATTACTTTTCAAATAGTGGTATACNGGAAACATTGAAATGTGCCTTGTAAGTGGCTCGGTACCTTCTCATATCTTCAGCAGCACCAAATTAGTGGTGTCAGCAGTCTGTATTCACTCTTTGGTTTTAAAAAACAGTGTAAGAAGGGCTGCATACATTACTTTTCAAATAGTGGTATACGTTTATCCTTTCAAAGAAATACCCAAGGCTTATGAATAACAGACAACCTTGGGGGGAATATTTACTTTTTCTAAATTAAAAAATAATATGAGTTAATTGTAGAAAATTTGAAATTTTTAATTTTTAAACTATTTTAAATGAAAGAAAATAAACACACTCACATATTCATTATTTTCTGTATACTGATACCTTGACATCTGGGGCATTGCTGATGCTGGAGGGACTGCCCCTGCCAGGATGAGCCCATTGAGAGTCAACAACTTACCTGTGAGTGCACTTTTCAAATACAGACCAGCCAATTCAGAGCCCACACCCCAGCCACCTCCTCTATTAGGATCTCACACACTTGCCTGCTATCCACCCATCCTGAATGCCCCTGGGCCAGGTACCAGACAGCTGGGTATAACCCCGATGCTCCATGGGCTGCTGAAGTCATTCAAACTACCCAGTCCTAATACTGCTTAGCATGTCTTGCCCATTCCCTCCCACAGAAACCACAATAGAGACATTTGCCCACAACACNTCACCAGTCACATCCACAACTGGGTGTTGTTTCTGCTTTGGCTCCATTTCTTCATTCTTTCTGGAGTTATTTCTCCACCAATCTCCAGTAGCATATTGGACACCTACCGACCAGGGGAGTTCATCTTTCAGTGACATGTCTGCCTTTTCATACTGTTCATAGGGTTCTCAAGACAAGAATACTGAAGTGGTTTGCCATTCCTTTTTCCAGTGGACCACGTTTTGTCAGAACTCTCTACAATGACCCGTCTGTCTTGGTGGTCCTATGTGGCATAGCTCATAGTTTCATTGAGTTAAACAGCATTGTGGTCCATGTGATCAGATTGGTTAGTGTTCTGTGATGTTGTTTTCAGTCTGTCCTCTGATGGAGGATAAGAGGCTTATGGAAACTTCCTGATGGGAGAGACTTGGAGGGGAAAATGGGTCTTTTTTTGATGAGTGGGGCCATGCTCAGTAAATCTTTAGCCAATTTTCTGTTGATGAGTGGGGCTGTGTTCCCTCCCTGTTATTTGACCTTAGGCTAAATAACAAACTATGGTGGAGGTAAGGAAGATAATGGAGACCTCTTCAAAAGATCCCATCCATGCATTGCTACACTCAGTGCCCCCAGCCCTGCAGCAGGCCACTGCCATCCCATACCTCTGCCAAAGATCTCTGGACACTCACGGGCAAGTCTGGGTCAGTCTCTTTTGGGGTCACTGCTCCTTTCTCCTGGGTCCTGGTGCACACAAGGTTCTGTTTGAGCCCTCCAATAGTTGATTTCCCAGTCCTGTATAAGTTCTGGCAGCTCTTTGGTGAGGTTAATGGCAACCTCCTTCAAGAGGGCTTATGCCATACCCAAGTCTGCTGCACCCAGAGCCCCTGTCCCTGCAGCAGGCCATTGCTGACCCATACCTCCTCAGGAAACCCTCAAACACAGTTCTGTCTCAGTCTCTGTGGGGTCTCTGGGCCCTGGTGCACGCAAGGTTTTTTGTTTTTTGAGCTCTCTGAGCATCTTTGGCAGGTATAGGGTTTCATTCTAAATGTGATTTCACCCCTTCTACTATCTTGCTTGGGCTTCTCCTTTGCCCCTGGACATGGGGTATCTCCTCCAAGTCACTCCACTGCCATGTAGCTGCTGCTTCAGTGCTGCACAGCCTGTCTATAGTCAATGCACAACTATTCCCTACAGTCAAGTCTGAAGGGTTTAAGCTGATTAAACTGAAACTGTTTTAAACTGATTAAATATTTAAGGAGGCACACTGATCTCAGCATTCCTCCCCCCCTCCCCCCACCCAGTCTTCTATGTAGCTTTAGTTTTCAGAAATAATGACACTTCTTACTACTTGGTTATCTTCCATTATAAAGTACAAAGAAAGGAATTTATTGAATGACTCAGCATAGAATAGGTTTGATTCATAAGAAATAGAAAACATCAAGGGGGTAGCTGAGAGTACACAAATGCATTTGTGCCTCAGTTCATGTGATGCAATAGGTATTGTTCTAACAAGAGCTGGGAAAATAAGGTGCAGCATGAGGAAATTCTATCACCAGTCACATCCACAGCTGGGTATTGTTTTTGCTTTGGCTCCATCCCTTCATTCTTTCTGGNTCACCCATTCCAGTCCATTTTAGTTCACTGATTCCTAGAATGTTGACGTTCACTCTTGCCATCTCCTGTTTGACCACTTCCAATTTGCCTTGATTGCTCTTTACAGCATTGGACCTTGCTTCTATCACCAGTCACATGCACAACTGGGTATTGTTTTTGCTTTGGCTCCATCCCTTCATTCTTTCTGGGTTTATTTCTCCACTGACCTCCAGTAGCATATTGGGCACCTACTGACCTGGGGAGTACCTCTTTCAGTATCCTATCATTTTGCCTTTTCATACTGTTCATGGGGTTCTCAAGGCAAGAATACTGAAGTGGTTTGCCATTCCCTTCTCCAGTGGACCACATTCTGTCAGACCTCTCCACCATGACCCGCCCGTCTTGGATTGCCCTGCGGGCATGGCTTAGTTTCATTGAGTTAGACAAGGCTGTGGTCCTAGTGTGATTAGACTGACTAGTTTTCTGTGCGTATGGTTTCAATGTGCATTCTCTGATGCCCTCTTGCAACACCTACCATTTTACTTCGGTTTCTCTTACCTTGGGCATGGGTTATCTCTTCACGGCTGCTCCAGCAAAGCACAGCCACTGCTCCTTACCTTGGATGAGGGGTATCTCCTCCTGCCACCCTTCCTGACCTTCAGCATGGGATGGCTCCTCTAGGCCCTCCTGCACCCGGGCAGCCACCACTCCTTGGACGTGGGGTTGCTCCTCCTGGTCGCTGCCCTGGCCTCGGGGGTGGGTTTGCTCCTTCTGGCCACCGCCCCTGGCCTCGGACGTGGGGTAGGTCCTCTCAGCCCTGTCCTGGCCTGGCACTCTAGGCCGCTGTCCCTGACATCGGACGTGGGGTAGCTCTCGGCCGCCGCCACTGCCTGCACTTCCGCCACCGCCACCTGCGCTTAGGGCACCGGCCACCACTCATTTCATAGGTACTTAGAAAACATTGTATTTAAAAGCGCCAGTGTGGTCCATCACAGGGTTACACTCTGGTTTTGAAGTTGTTCCCTTGTTTGTTGACACCTTTAGGTTGCTTTCATGTATACACTGTTGAAATATTTTAATTTATTTCCGTGTACAAAAGCCTTTATGTATGTCTTTAATATTTTTAGAATAAACTCAAAGAAGTAGAATATATGGGCCAAAGGATATAAATATCTGTTTCCCTTGGTACAGTTTTCCAAATTTCCTTTTAGAAACATCATGCCAGTCATCATTTTCACCAGAAGTATATGAAACTGTTAAGGGTGTCTCTCTTCTCACCTCTTTCCCTTCTTCAAGGCTCCCTTGTGGTGGGTATAGTAATTTATTAGAATAAGTCATTTTGATAGGGGGGAAATTTCCTATTTTTTCAGTGCAGTAATTCTGAGGTGATCTGTATTGTGGTCAGGCCAAATTTGAAGGAATTGACCACTTGTCAATTGGTTTGTGGAAGCTAATGACTTTCGTGTATTTCAGAAGTAGAAAGTGAAGTTGGCATTTGTCTAAGCCTCACTGCTATTTCCAGATGTTGTTCCCCATTGTCACTTACTGAGAGGCATGACTCAGAGATATTGCAGGTTTCATTCCAGACCACTGCTTTATTGCCTTATGCAAAATATCACAATAAAATGTGTCACACGAATTCGTTGGTTTCCCAGTGGGTGTACGCATGTGTGTGTGTGTGTTAGTCACTCAGTCATGTCCAACTGTTTGCAACCCCATGTAGCTTGCCAGGCTCCTCTGTGCATGGGAATTCTCCAGGCAAGAATACTGGAGTGGGTTGCCATTCCCCTCTCCAGGGGATCTTCCCAACCCAGGGATTGAACCCAGGTCTCCATTAAAGACTGCATTACAGGCAATCTTTACTGTCTGAGCCAGTAATTCCAGCCAGGTATTCCCAGTGCATATAAAAGTTATATTTTTACTCTACTGTAATCTAAATGTACAATAGCAGTATGTCTAAAAATACGTACATACCTTAATTTTGAAACACTTTATTTAAAAAATACTAACCATCGTCTGGTCCTTCAGTGAGTCATGATCTTGCAATAGCAACATCAAAGATCCTGATCACAGAGCACTGTGACAAATTTAATAATAATGAAAAAGTTTGAAATATTGTAAGAATTACTAAAAATGTGGTACAGGAACATGAAATGAGCTATTGGAAAAATGGTGTTAATAGACTTGCCCATTCAAGGTTGCCACAGACCTTCAATTTGTAAAGCAAACAAAAACCACACAAGATCTGGAAAGTGGAATAAAATGAGGTATGCCTGTACCCTCAGTTAGGTTTTCTGTTTAATCAACCATCTTCTATCCTTATTTTAACCCCCTCCCCCAGGAGGCTGCCCCTTGTGTTCTGACATTTCCTCTCCTGCCATCCCCCGATGTCATGCTGGGCGACTTTGGTCTTTCTTCTCTTTTCCAACACACCTCATCTTCACTGCACTGCAGCGCCTCCTTGGGCACATCTTATGTGTGTATTTGTGCTCAGTCATGTCCAACTCTTTTGCGACCTCATGGCTTGAAGACCACCAGTCTCCTCTGTCCATGAGATTTCCCAGGCAAGAATAGGAAGTGGGTTGCCATTTCCCACTCCAGGGGATCTTCCCACATCTCCTGCATTGACAGGTGGATTCTTTACCAGTGCACCACCTGGGTGATCCCTGGGCACCTCTTACTCGGCCCTTGAATCAGCTGCAAATGCTTTACCTCTGAACTTTTCCCTACCGACCATGGTCTTGTACACAAACATTCTAGCCACCTGCATGTTCTTTCAACCTCTTCTGGTGTCTCTTTTTTTCTTAACCATCATGTACTTTGTGAAGCACTGTTTTACTATTGTTGTCCCTTGAACAACAGCGAGGATTGGGGCATTGACCCTCAATACAATAAAAAATCCATGTGTAACTTTATAGTCCGCTCTCTGTATCCATGGTTCTGCATCCATGGATTCAACCAACTGCAGACTGTTTAGTACCCTGGTATGTCTTTAGTGAAAGAAATCTGAGTATAAGCAGACCTCTGCATTTCAAGCCCATGTTGTTCAACAGTCGGTTGCTGAATGTTGTAGATATTACTTCTTCCTTTTCTTGTCTTTCTGCATAACTTCCTAGCAATTGACTGATCTTGGGCCAGTAAAGCCACCTCTTTTCTCTGCTTTGGTTCTCCAGCTTTTAGACATCTTGCTACTTTTGAAGTCAAGCCCAAAGGAATAGAATTTCCTCCCTCTAGTTTATGTAGGAGAAGTTAATTTTTCTGTGATACATTGATGTTGTATTGTTGTTAGGTGGGCCCCTAATTCCCATGTGAAAGGTTGTTGGTTTTCCCTGTCCATGCTTGGCAGCAAAGCCTTTTCCCAGCCAGGTTGGAATAGCTTTGAGTACAATCATCATTACAGAAATGAATAGGAACCCATGTAAGAAGTGAGCCATTCAGGTTGGGCAAATGTGGAATACATTAAGATGAAACTTATAGCTTATAATGGGAAACTAGTTCCCGGAAAACAGTGCAAATGTGCCTCCTGCTTTAGTGATAACCAGCCAAGAAATGTAGGGGACTGAGATGCAGTGCTAGGGAACTTCACTAGCTCTCTGGTACCTGGAAATCAAACTCAAACTGCTTAGTGAGACATCCAAGCCTCCCCACAAACTAACACAGTCTATTCTTCCAGCTTGATCTCCTGTTTCATGCTATATCCAGCCATATTGATCTACTTACTGTTTTCTAATTGTTGTTGCTCCGTAGCTCAGTCGTGTCCAACTCAGTCTTTGTGACCCTCTGGACTGCAGCATGCCAGGCTTCCCTATCCTTAACCGTCTCCTGGAGTTTGCTCAAACTCATTGAGTTAGTGATGCCATCTAACCGTCTCGTCCTCTGTTGTCCCCTTATCCTCCTGCCTTCAATTTTTCCAGCATCAGGCTCTTTTCCAATGAGTTGGCTCTTCACATCAGTATTGGCCAAAGTATTGGAGCTTCAGCTTCATCATCAGTCCTTCCACTGATTTCTTTCAGGATTGACTGGTTTGATCTCCTTGCTGTCCAAGGGACTCTCAAGAGTCTTCTCCAGCACCACAGTTTAAAAGCATCAGTTCTTCAGTGCTTAGCAATTTTTATTGTCCAGCTCTTATATCCGTACAAGACTACTGGAAAAATCATGCATGCTTGCTGAGTCGCTTCAGTCATGTCACTAGCTCTTTGCTGATCCTATGCAGTAGCCTGCCAGACTCCTCTGTCCATGGCATTCTCCAAGCAAGAATCAGAAGTGGGTTGCCATTTCCTCCTCCAGGGCTTATAGTTTTGACTATACAGACCTTTGTAGGCAAAGTACTATCTCTGCTTTTTAATACATTATCTAGGTTTGTCATTGCTTTTCTTCCAAAGAGCAAGTGTCTTTAATTTCATGGCTGCAGTCACCATCTGTAGTGATTTTGGAGCCCAAGAAAATGAAATCTGTCGCTTTTCCTATTGTTTCCCCATCTACTTGCCATGAAGTGATGGGACTGGATGCCATGATCTTCGATTTTTGAGTGTTGAGCTTTAAGCCAGATTTTTCACTTTCCTCTTTCACCTTCATCAAGAGACTCTTTAATTCCTCTTTGCTTTCTGCTATAAGGGTGGTGTCATCTATGTATCTGAGGTTATTGATATTTCTCCCAGTGATCATGATTTTAGATTGTGCTTCATCCAGCCCGGCATTTCACATGATGTACTCTGCATATACATTAAATAAGCAGGGTGACAACCTCAAGAGCCTTGAGGTACACCTTTTCCTATTTGGAACCAGTCTGTTGTTCCATGTCAGGCTCTAACTGTTGCTTCCTGACCTGCATAGAGATTTCTCAGTAGGCAGGGAAGGTGGTCTGCCTACTGAGATTCTCATCTCTTAAGAATTTTCTACAGTTTGTTGTGATCTACACAGTCAAAGGCTTTAGCATAGTCAGTGTTTTTCTGAAACTCTCTTACTTTCTCTATGATCCAAAAAATGTTGGCAATTTGATCTCTAGTTCCCCTGCCTTTTCTCAATCCAGCTTGTAAACTGGAAGTTCTTGGTTCACATACTGCTGAAGCCTAGCTTGAAGGATTTTGAGCATTACTTTGCTAGCATGTGAAATGAGTGCAATTGGGTGGTAGCTTGAACATTCTTTGGCATTAGCCTTCTTTGGGACTGGAATGAAAATTGACCTTTTCAAGTCCTGTGGCCACTGCTAAGTTTTCCCAATTTGCTGGCATATAGAGTGCAGCACTTTCACAGCATCATCTTTCAGGATTTGAAATAACTCTACTGGAATTCCATCACCTCTGCTAGCTTTGTTCGTAGTGATGCTTCCTAAGGCCCACTTGACTCCACACTCCAAGATGCCTGGCTCTGGGTGAGTGATCACACCATCATGATTATCTTGGTCATGAAGATCTTTTTTGTACAGTTCTGTGTATTCTTGCCACCTCTTCTTAATATCTTCTGCTTCTGTTAGGTCCATACCATTTCTGTCCTTTATTGAGCCCATCTTTGCATGAAATGTTCCCTTGGTATCTCTAATTTTCTTGAAGAGATCTCTAGTCTTTCCCCTTCTATTCTTTTCCTCTATTTCTTTGCATTGTTCACTTAAAAGGCTTTCTTATCTCTCTTTTATTTTTTCTGAGAGAGAAAAAAATCTCTTTTCTTTTTTCTTTCTGAGCTATATGTATGTCTTACAAGAGTAAGACATGATACTCATAGAATTTAGAACAATGCAGGAAAGTAGAAAGGAAAAAAGAGCTTTGATTGGCCACTCAGACAAAAAAATTGAAAAACTTTCACTGTGTTTCCTTCTAGATTTTTTTCTCCCCTGAAAATATTAGGTTGGCCAAAAAGTTCGTTTGGAGCTTTCCGTCTGATGTTAAGGAAAAATTCGAATGATTTTTAGTCAACCCAATAGTTATCTTTGTTTCTTGATTTTATGTAGTCTCTGTGTCTTTCATGCTGCTTTTTAAATTAAACAGTACATAAACATTTTCCATATTCATAAAGCTCATAAACATCATTTTTATTTTATTTTTTGTCAACAACAGAAATTTATTTCTCATGATCCGTGGGCTGGAAGTCTGAGGTCAGGGTTCCAGTGTGGTTGGGTTTTGGAGACAGTGCTGTGGTGGGGCAGCTGGCCAGCTTCTTGTTGTCACCTCAGAAAGACAGCGAGCCAGCTCTCCAGCCTCTTCTGATAACAGCACTACTCCCATTCGTTACAGTCCAACTCTCAAATCTGTACACGACTACTGAAAAAACCATAGCTCTGACTATACAGACCTTTGTCGGCAAAGTGATGTCTGTGCTTTTTAGTACCCTGTCTAGGTTGAACCATAAAAAAGGCTGAGCATTGAAGAATTGATGCTTTTGAATTGTGGTGTTGGAGAAGACTCTTGAAAGTCCCTTAGACAGCAAGGAGATCAAACCAGTCAATCCTAAAGGAAATCAACCCTGAATTTCATTGAAAGGACTGATGCTGAAGCTGAAAGCTCTGATACTTTGGCCACCTGATGTGACGTGCTGATTCATTGGAAAAGACCCTGATGCTGGGAAAGATTGAGGACAGGATGAGAAGAGGGTGACATAGAATGAGATGGTTTGATGGCATCGTTGACTCAGTGGACATGAGTTTGAGCAAGCTCTGAGAGACAGGGAAGGACAGGGAAGCCTGGTGTGCTGCAGTCCATGAGGTTGCAAAGAGTTGGACACGACTTAGTGACTGAACAACAATCCCAGTCTTGAGAGCTCCATTCTCAGGATCTTTGAGTGACTCTACCCAAAGGCCCCATCTCCAGATATAATCACATTGTGGATTAGATTTTATCGTATGAATTTTGTAGGATGCATTCACTCTATAACAGCATCTAAGTAGGTGCTAAGGAAGAATTGTATCCTCTTATAACGGCCTCACATTGCCTGTTAATGAGCTAAGCAGAGAGTGCCCATTATCTGAGAAGGAGCTCATTGTGAGGAGTTCCTCAGAGCTCTGTATGAGGTGGGGTAGCAGGAAAGTGAGAGATGCTTCTGAGATTCTCTGGGTGATGGAGATCAAAACCTTCACTTTCGGAAGCCTGTCAAAATAGCTGAAGCTGTGACTCTCCAACTTTTCTTATGATGATAGTGTAATAAGTTTCTGCTGAAGAGCTACAAGGATTGAAAAAAAAAATGTTTATGGAAAGGGGTGAGACAGACTCCCAGGAAGTCAGGCAATGTGGGTATCAAGCAAGAGTTAAGCATTTTCAATCTCTCTGCTCCACAGGTCAGGTTAAAACTCCAACACCCCTGACTTTAGATTAAGTTTCATCTATCCCAAAGGAAAGATCTTTGAGGTGCATATTTATATGATAAGATCAGAAGAGCAATGGTCCCTGAATGGTTCACAATTAAACAATCTGGCACTCAGAAATGCTTTACAAAGGAGAGGAACACTCTGATAATGAACAGGCCTAGGGGCTCCCTTGGACATGAGGCATCCAATTCTATTTTCCCCTATACGAGCCCTGGAGAAGGAAATGGCAACCCACTCCAGTATTCTTGCCTGGAGAATTTCATGGACAGAGGAGCCTGNTTTCAACACTCAGAACTTCTCCTCTTACAGATTATTTTCAAGGCCATCTCTGGATGCAATGTCTTATGCAAAATCTGATGTATAAGATGAAAAAGGAAACTGGTAAACTCCAGGTCTCAGAGAAAGAAGCTAAGGGGGAGACACTTTAACTTCCTTCAGCAGATTTTTCCAAAGTTACTTATTTTAACCTCCTTTCTCATAAATATTACTGGAACTGCTCCTAACCCAATATACACAGAGAACCTTAGGAAACAAAAATGTCCGAAACTTAAGTTATTGCATATGAAAAGACTAAAGCACACCCAGCAGGGCTTTGAAATATAAAGTGTATAAGAATACTATATAATAGACATCTATTATTTAGAACATTTTAAACTATCACACTTCTCCCACTGTTAACAGCACCAAGGCAGTGAAACAGGTAACTGACACACGGCCCAGCCCTGCACCTCTCTTCTCTGACTTCTCCCCAGACTTGAGACAACACTCATGCCCAGGAGAGACCCGCCTGACCAGCCTAGTCCTAGAGGCAAGCAGAGGATGAAGAAGGAAGAGGACCAGGAACTCACATTTCGGTGATGTTCTCAGGATCTGCACTGGTAGACTCCAGCCTCGGAAACGCCACGATGCCAGGAGAAGGATCACCGCACCAGATCCTAGAGGCGCTGCACTTGCAGGATGTGGGACAGGCAAGAGCGGCCCGCCAGAAGCCCACAATCAGCCAGCAGAAGCCCCAGAGCCGCGCCATGGCGGGTCCATGCCACCTGGTCCAGGACGACATTCCTAGCCACCAGTGCCAGCCCGAGTCAGCCTGAGTGCGTGTCGCTGAGCTGTCCCGGCGGTCTCCCCTGCCCGCGCCGAGTGGCCTTTGCCGCGCTCACCACTCTCTCCGATCGGTGCTGGTCTCAGGCGCGCAGAGCCGAGCGTGTCAGGGGCTGAGCGTGTCCTGTCGGGCGGCACCGTTCACAGTGGCAGGGGCATCTCGGGCCTTCTCACAGGGGGCGCTACGGCCGCTCGGAGCTCCGCTGCGGCCGCCGCTGCATGGCCCAGCGAGCCGAGCACCGGCCCGCGGCGCTCCCGGGATGCTCTGGGGCTCAGGCTTCTGGCTAGACGCGCGCTGCGATCCGGGACGCACCTCGGGGCTGAGGACAAACAGATACGCGTAAGGCTGAGCTCAAGACCCTATACGCCACTAACTGGGGTACTCTCCCTCCGCGTTCGCGTCACCCCCACCGCGAGCCCAGCTGGGATACCGGGGATGGATGAGTGCCCAGCTCCGGCCGTCCCCAGAAATAAACTTGCCCCTCGATGGCACTGACGCCGCGGGGCACCACTGTGCCCACTCTCTCCCGGTGCCTAAGGCTGAAGGAGGGGAAAATAGGGCAAGGGAAAGGATCCCATGGCACCGGCCAGGGGTAGGACTCCTTAAAGGGAGGCGAGGAGATTGCCAAGAACGCTGGTTCCGCGACGGGGCCCCCAATGATGCTGCAGATTCCGCCACGGCCCCTGGGCGCAGGGGGCGCGGGCAGGTGGCGCGGCGCGTCCCACCTGGGAAGCCGACGCGGCCACCCCAAGGGGGACAATGAGGGCCGAGACGACGGAGGTCACTGTCCGCGCTGCTCACCGCGGCTCCGGCGCCTACCGCCAGCCGGCGGCGCCTGGGTCCAGGCTCCTCCTGCCGCTGGGCACGGAGCTCGGAGAGCTCGAGCGAAGCAGCGAGCGAGGCTCCTGCTCCAACCTAATTCCGGGAGCCGCCGCCGCCGCCGCCGCCGCCGCCGCCGCCGCCGCCTCTGCTACTGCTGGCGAAGTGACGTGAGGGCTGACGCAGAGCAGGGGCAGAAACTCCAGAAAATTAGTCTGAAATCCAAAAACACACACGCTCATACACACACAAACCCATAACACCCTCCAGACAAAAGCAACAGGGAGGGGAGGGGAATCTGGGGGCGAGCGGGGAGGAGGGAGGCATCGGTGCCACTGGCCAGAAGCAGACAGCAGCAGCATGTGGGAGTTCACACACGCGCACACCCGCACACAGCCTGGCCGTGTAGACGCGCGCGCCTGTGTGTGCGTGTGTGTGCGTGCATTTAGACCCAGGTACCTCTAAGCTGAACCATTCACCGGCTCTGACACCTCCTAGTGCCTAATTCACACCCAGGTCTCTTCTAAAATCGCAGGAGAGGCCGTCTCCTTTTTTGAAATGGAAACCGGGCTCGGTTCAGCTCTGAAAAATGCGCTGATTCTTATTATAGGAATCCTCCCTCCCTTTTCCCTCCCCGCTGCATTCTCCTTTCCCAACCTGCCTGAAAGGGAGGACGAGCTATCCTAAAAATAAATAAATATTGTAAACACAGAAACGTGTCTAGCATTGGTAACCAAGGATAACCGCCCCTATTCCGGGTCATCTATTTGGGGATCGGTGTTTTCGGAGGGTCCTCCTGTTGGTGCTTTGGCAGAGGGAGGGCAGTCTCCAAATGCAACTCCAGCTCTCTAAGCGGGTCTTTTCCCCTGTCATTTTCTGGCATCACACGCCCGGGAAACAGAGACATGTGAGGGGAAGGGAGCGCGCCTGACGCGTATTGGGTTCCCTAAATGCGCGGTAGCAACCCTGGCCTGTCCGATGTGTGGCGCCGCGTCATTTTATCTCATCCTTCAACCTGGGAGGATGCAGCCATTCCCAGATCTTAGCTTCACTCCCCGCGATGCCCACCCTCACGCGGGGCACCCAGAGCCCTCGCTCCCCTGCCGTACCTTGAGCGTTTCCGTGTGTGCGTGGGTGAGAGCGAACGCGTGCCTTGCGCCCGCGCTGCCCGGAGCACGACACACATCCAGCTACTGAGAAGCCCGGCGCGGGCAGAGCCTGGGGGTCTCACTGGGGACAAACGAGGTGATCCAAGAGGGTCGAGTGACAAACCCTAACTGCACTGAGGGCGCAGTTAAATGATGGCTGCGGGGCATTCGAAAGCCTTGTCTGAGAATCCGTCTTCCCATTTGCGGCTCGGAGTCTTTTTCCGCAGTCATTTAAAAGGGAACTGGGAAAATGCACCGCAGTGCCTGACACTTCCGAGGGCTCTGGTGCCCCCGCGCGGGGAGAAAGCGCCCGGCACGCTTGGGAGCACCAACCCACGGCCGCGGCGGCGCCAGGCACTGGGCTGGGGGCGCTCTCTGGCTCCAGATGCGCAACCCACGGCGCCCGACGCGTGCGCACCCATGCCCGATCCGTGAGTGGCTCACCAGCCCTCGCCAGCTTCCTCCCAGGAAAAAGGCTGGCAGACCTCCCCGCGAAAAAGGGCGACGGGGATGGGATCTCCTTCAAAAGATAAGCATGTCCACAAATCTATCCGAAAATGCTGGGAATGGGTAGGATCGAGAACTCTGAACGCCAAGGTGAATGCGGAGATCTCCGGCTATGCCTTAAATAATACAAGGGAACTGAAAGCATTTCGTGGGGCTTTCGTACAGACCCTGGGCGCTGAGTGTAAGCGGGAATCCTCGGGCAACATCCAAATGATCTCTTTGCAGGCCTTTGCAAGGCCAGTAGGCGTTTCCCTCACCGCCATCACTTGGCTGTGACACGCCTTCGGTGCTGAACTGGCCAGGCTGAAGTTCATTTCACTGCTTAGCCCCTGCTGGGTGAAGATGTGCCAAAGTGGAGAAGCCAAGGGCAAAAATATTTTGGTGCAGGTCATACAATAACATTCCTCCTCGTGTCTTGCCAGTGTCCTTAACAGAGTTGCCCCTGCGGAACACCTGGCGTAGGGTGTGTACAAAAATACTCACATCTCTCTCACTAGATTCCCATTTTTCCCAGGAAAGGTCCATTTGCACCCTACTGGCAGTACAGTGTCAAGGCAACATCCAAAGGACCGCCAGTTTTAGAGTGGTTTGCAGACCAGAAGATTCGAATTATGTTGGAATATTTTTAGAGTTTGTATTGTAAGAGAAATGTAATACTAGTGTATTTAGAGTCTAAATATGCCCCTACTGAATCTCTCTTAAAATTAAAACTTGCAGCCCCACTTCTCATCAGCTTTCTGTTCCTCCTATAGTTCTTACCATCTTTTAATAATTTACTTATTATATCATTTATAATTTACATTCATATTATTTCTCTTTCAGTAGACTATGAACTCCATGAAAGCAAGGATCTTTATTTTTTCATTAATATATCTCAAGGATGTAGTCGGTATTAAAATATATGTGTGTGTGTGTTTAATGAAATAAACTGAAGCTGAGTTTTCTCAAACAGGCCAGCTACATTTTCTTAACCTCTAACCCTGCAAGTCTATCTGAATAATTCTCCCTGGACACCTTCCTTTCCATCTCCACAGTCTTTTCTGTGCTGTGAAAACTCACATCAATTCTTGGAGCCTGACTTTCTGTCTTCTCTAGTCACAGCCAGGGACAGCCTCCTTCTATGTCACACCGGTGCCTCAACATGTTCGTGTATAGTGCCTTAAACACACTGAACAATCAATAACTGTTTCTTAACTGGTAAAAGTACCAATCTGCCTCAATTTAAGACTTACAAGATACCAGGGTTTCTGAGACCATGGCTGTATAAGTGATAATGAAAATTTTCAGGTAAAATAGGGATAATTTCCCCCAAATCATGTAAACTCTTCAAGGCAGAGATGGAGACTAAGCATTGCAGACTCTTGTCCATATTGGACCATGATGCTCCTAGAACAATGTTTCTCAGACTATTTTCACCATGTGCTGTGTGCTAAGTTGCTTCAGTTGTGTCCGACTCTGCATGACCCTATGGACTGACTGTAGCCCCGCAGGTTCCTCTGTCCATGGAATTTTCCAGGCAAGAATACTGGAGTGGGTTGCCATACCCTTCTTCAGGGGAACTTCCCAACCCAGGGATCGAACCCTAATCTCTTACATGTCCTGCATTGGCAGGTGGGTTCTTTACCACTCGCACCACCTGGGAAGCCCATGGCCTACAGTAAAAAATGCCTTTTAGATCATAATCCAATGCACATATACATATATGCATATGATTAATACAAAAAACAAAATTTAATACATGGAATACAGCGATATTTTGTTTTCTATTTTATGCCATTTCATTTTCTAGTGCTTGTAATAGCATAATAAGTTGATCTTAACATTCCATACTGGGTAATTAAAACAAAAACAGAAACACTGCCAGTTTCTGCCTCTGACTAAGATGCAGTAATAGGGAACATTTAACCTCCCAACCAAACCAACAACACACTGAATAAAACACCTGAAACAACAACTTTCGAGACAGTGGACATAAGGCAGTGAAGAGTGTGGCTCAGGGCAAGGGAACCCAAGCAGAGTTCAACTCCCTGATAAAGGTCAGGGAAATCAAGGAAGGCAGAGTTCCCAAGGACAGAAGCAGTGAAGAGGGTGATGTAGAGAGAGAGAACACTTCAGAGGTCTGCAGAAGGTCCATCTTAAGTATTCAGTAAAGTGAAGTACTGATTAGCACATGCAGATAAATAAACTACTTGAAAAGATAAAGGGAACAAGGTCAAAGAAACATTCAAAAGGGAAATTGAAAATAAGACATATTAGAATTTGTGCTCAGTAAAGCTAGGAGGGTGTGGAAGGCAGATGTTAAACAAATATTTAGAAAAAGAATTTGTGCGATGCCACTAAAGCCTCTTCAAGTATTTAGGAGGAATTTTATAGCCTATGTTAGGTAGCTTACTAAATGCCTATGTCAGAAAAAAAGAAATGTCTCTAACCAATGACCTCAATTTCCACCTTAAGAAACTAGAAGAAAAACATATGAAACACAAAGTAAACAGAGGAGATGAAATAATAAAGATCAGAATGGAAAATAATGCAATTTTTTAAAAAAACAGAAAAACAAGAGAGAAAATCTATGAAGCCAAAAGACAATTCTTTGAGAAGATGAGTAAAATTGATAAATCTCTTGCTAGGCTAGCCAGAAATGACAGAAAGAAGACACAGATTATCAATCACTGCAGTTCATTTGCTCAGCCATGTCCGACACTTTGCTACCCCATGGACTACAGCATGCCAGGTTATCGATAACAGCAGGGAAAGCAATGACAACATGAGAGAGTAGGAAATATTGTGAATAATGCTATGCAGATAAAGTTGACAGTTTAAATGAAGGAGGTGTATTTTTGAGAGATATAAGCTAACAAGACTCACTAGAGAAGGAATAGATTACCTGAATAATCCCATATCTATTTCAGAAGTTTAATCTATAGTTTAAAATCTTCCCATACAGAAAACTCCATTTTGTTGTTGTAAGGCAGAAATCAACACAACATTGTAAAGCAATTTCCTCCAATTAAAAAATAAATTTTTAAAAAAATTTAAGAACTCCAGGGCCAAATGGCTTCTTTCATGAATTCCACAAAATAATTAAGGAAAAATAATACCAGAAAATATTCTAAAATTAACACAATTTACCATACTTACAGACTAAAAAGTTAAAACTATACCATGATTTCAAAAAACTTAGAAAAGTATTTGACTACATCTACCCCTGAAAACTCTTTGCAAATTAGAAATAAAAAGTAACAGCCTCAATTGATAAGTAGAATCAATGAAAAAAACCTACAGCTAACATAATGATTAAAGTAGAAAACAGAATGCTCTTTCCCAAATATCAAGAAGGTGACAAGGATATCCAATTTCACCATTTCTATTCAACATTATACTGGAGATTCTAGTCAGTGCAGTAAGTCAAGAAATACATATTTTTAAAAATCCATACTGGAAAAGAAGAATAAAACCACCTTTATAAACAAACAACATGATCTCTTACATAGAAAATTCTATAAAGTCTAACTGCAAAAGTGAGTGAAGTCACGTCGCTCAGTCATGTCTGACTCTTTGTGACCCCATGGACTGTAGCCTACCAGGCTCCTCTATCCATGGGATTTTCCAAGCAAGAATACCGGAGTGAGTTGCCATTTCCTTCTCCAGGAGATATTCCCGACCCAGGGATTGAACCCAGGTCTCCTGCATTGTAGGTAGACACTTTACTGTCTAAGCCACCAGGGAAGTCTTCAACTACAAAAAAGTTACTCATATTAATAAGTGAATTGTGAAGTTTGCAGAATGCAACTTAAGTGTTTACAAATTAATTGAATCATATACTAATGATAAAAAATAAGGAATTAAAATTGTTAAATAATACTAATTACAATAGCATAAAATATAAAATACTCAGAGATAAAATGCAATATAAAAAGGAAAAAATTGATAATTAGGTTGTACGGAAATTACTAATTTCTGTTCTTAAAAACACACTTTTAAGATAATGAAAAGCCCAAAATTGAGAGACTTATTTGCAAATCATATATCTAATAAAGGGCTTATAGAGACTTTATTAAAAAAAACTCGCAAAGCTTAATAATAATAAACAATTGCAAAAGTATGCAAATGATTTCCACATATATTTTGCCAAAGAAAGTATACAGGTGGCAGATAAGCACATGAGATGATGCTCAACATCACTGGGGGAAATGCAAATTGAAACTATAAGGAGGTACCTACATACCAATTAAAATGGCAAAAATTTAAAAAGCTCACTATATCCAGTGTTGGTCAGAATGTGAAGCAATTGGAATTCTCATACACTACTGGTGGGATGACACAGCCACTTTGGAAAGTAGAACAGTTTCTTAAAAAGTGAAGCATACACCTATCATGTGATTCAGCCATTCTAATTGTATGTATTTCAGTTTCAGTTCAGTCGCTCAGTCATGTCTGACTCTGTGTGGACCCATGAACCACAGCACAACAGGCCTCTCTGTCCATCACCAACTCCTAGAGTTTACCCAAACCCTTGTCCATTGAGTCAGTGTCCATCCAACCATCTCAGCCTCTGTTGTCCCCTTCTCCTCCTGCCCTCAATCTTTCCCAGCATCAGGGTCTNCAAAAAGTCAGACACGACTAAAGGTACTGAGCATGCACACATTTTGTTAAGATATATATATATATATATATATATATCTATATCTTCTTTAGAAAAAGAATACTTTTAAATTATCACTTTAAATTACATGGTAATTAAAAATTTGGACAGGGTAGATTACTTATCCACCTGGCTGCTACCTCTGTCATTGACTGATCCAACTCTTAAGGTTATTAGCTATCCAGGAAGGTCAACTGGGATCTGAAAGACATAGGAACTTGAGGTTAATTTGCTTAACAGTTAAGATATTTGCCTTCCTAATTGAAATACTTAACCTTGAGGAAAACATCTTGCATGTTTGGCTGAAAATAATCACAACTTGCTTCTTGATTTACTCATCGTTTATGTAACAACCAACCCTTGGTTATCTGTGGCAACTTTAATCAATTAAAACTCTTGTTTCCCATGTTTATTAAGCTAAATAGATAATAAAATCAATGTTGAGAATACTTTCTATCTCCTTGTTCATTTCGTTGCCTAATGCAGCTTGCACTCTCAAATATTCTTTAATGATCTCCCCAAACATAGGGTTTTTATAGTGATAATAATAGGGCAAGATAAATATAACAATCTAGAGCAATTCGTTTTAAGCTGGTACTTTGTTTACATGAACGTGAAAGTTGATGACCACTCTCCATCATGAATGACTGGAAAAGTCCTGAGTAGGGGACAAGATGAGGATGTAATGAAATATCCAACTCTTTTTAACTCAGTTCTCCTTAAGTACACTTTATAATTTAGCTTCAGTTTTCAAGATGGCAGAATCAGTGTTATTCAAATGTAAGGACCAACACACTTTCCAAGCCACATATAAAATGTATATAAAGATTGTATACATAAAAGTATATAAAGATTATATACTGTTTTTGATTGTATTCTCTTAGTCTCTTCCAATAAAGTGGCTGATTATACATAACTATAGTTGACCAAGTGACAGTCTACCTAGAACTGTTTGCTGTTCTACATCCTTATTATCAGGTGGTAGTCCCATTCCCAGGTGGCTCTGGGCTTCCCAGGTGGTCCTAGTGGTAAAAAAAACCTGCCTGCCAGTGCAGGAGATGTAAGAGATGCAGGTTCGATCCCTGGGTCAGGAAGATCCCCTGGAGAAGGAAATGGAAACCCACTCCAGTATTCTTGGAGCCTGGAGAATCCCATGGACAGAGGGACCGGTGGGCTACGGTCCATAGCATCGCAGAGTCGGATATGACTAGAGAGACTTAGCATCCATGCAGTCCTCATTCACCTTGAGCTAGAAATGACTGTTAGTCCTTTTCATTTTCTTCTTTTTTCTTTAGAATCATAAATTCCATTGTTCTTTCTCAATATTTAAATAAGAATATGACTTTCAAGTGAGAACTAGAGTCACACAATAGAACTCGTGTCACACATGTCCCAAGGGGCCATGGTTGAGCCAGTGGTTTTGAGAGTGAATGGAAAAATGAGGGCAGTGACAAGGGAAGTACTAGAAATATCAGTTCAATATCAGTTCAATTCAGTCATTCAGTTGTGTTTGACTCTTTGTGACCCCATGGACTGCAGCATGCCAGGCTTCCCTGTCCTTCAGCAATGCCAGGAGCTTGCTCAAACTCATGTCCATTGAGTTGGTGATGACATCCAACCGACTTACCCTCTGTCATCCCCTTCTCCTCCTACCTTCAATCTTTACCAGCATGAAGGTCTTTTCTAATGAGTCAGTTCTTCATATCAAGTGGCCAAAGTGTTGGAGTTTCAGCTTCAGCATCATTCCTTCCAATAAATATTCAGGATGGATTTCCTTTAGGATTGACTGGTTGGATCTCCTGTCCAAGGGACTCTCAAGAGTCTTCTTCAACACAATGCAAAAGCATCAGTTCTTTGGCACTCAGCTTTCTTTTATGGTCCCAACTCTCCCATCCATGCATGCCTACTGGAAAAAACAATAGCTTTGACTATATGACCCTTTGTTGGCAAAGTCTCTGCTTTTTAATATATTGCCTAAGTTTGTCATAGATTTTCTTCCAAGAAGCAAGTATCTTTTAATTTCATGGCTGCAGTCACTATCTGCATGGATTTTGAAGCCCTAGAAAATATAGTGACAATATACTGACAGATAATGGCTTTCTGGTAGAAGATAACCCTGAAGATTATTTATTACACACATTTTAGAAAATGAAGCAGCTACAACTCAGAAACATCAAGTACCTTGCCCAACATTATCCAGCTAGTTGGAATGCCTAATTGTCAGTGTAATGGTTTCCTATTTACACCCTACTTCCTGTCTCTCTGCAGCTGGACAGGGGAGGGTGTTTCTAGCATATGAAGACAGCCATGCTGTCCAATTTTCCAGCATATCTGGTAGGGATGACCGAAGGCCCCTTCCCTTCCAGATCAGGAATCATGAAAGAAAAAGTGATGGAAAAACTTTCTCAGAATCCCTTTACCTGTCTCCTTTCAACAAGGGTAGAAATGTCAGCATTCAGCTGCAGCAGGTAAGTACTAGACTCTCACGTGACATAATTTCTACTTGAAGAGCACATAGAATGGCAGCAGAAAGTGAGTGTACACCCCCTGATTTGCTCATTATCTATCCCAGAACTTCACTCTGTCCCAATCCTTCTTTCATCTCACCATTTTCCATTCTAATGAAATAAGGGATGTCAAAGTGCTTTATGAATTTTACAAAGTACTGACTGTGCAGCATCCTTCCCAGAGACTCAGGGCATGAGGTTGATTTCATTGGTGGAGCCTCCAAACACTGGATATTTTTAAACAGAAGAGAATGTGTAAGAAGTTTCACCCTTTCTGCAGCACTGTTGGATTTGAATGGAGAGCTGCTTCTTTAAAAGGGCCATTGATGAAGATTCCTTGGAATGCAATCATTAAACATTTATTGAGTATCTACAATGTGATATCTACATTAAACATTTATTGAGTATCTACAATATATCTACTGCATGCTGCAGTCCATGGGGTCGCAAAGGGTCAGACACGACTGAGCGACTGAATTGAACTGAAGAATGTGCTACCCAGTAGGCGAGGAGGAAGAGATATATAAGGCACAATAAATTTGTACAAATGGGAACTATACAAAGAATTATTACATCTCATGATAATTTCCATAAGAGGGACCCTAGGTATTATGGCAGCAAGGCAAATTGGGTGTTTAAATAATAATGCGATCAGAAGTAAAGAACAGCTTCCTGGAATTGTTGATGGCAGCTAAGTTTTGAATGAAAAAGAGGGATGAGCCATTCAGAGCAGAAGTAGAGAAGGTATTTCAGGCAGTAATAAGGAAAATGGAGGCATTTTGAGAACTCGATCAGATTACATTTTTAAAACTTTTGTTTACCTTTGCACTTTTAAAAAAGCTTTTTTATTGTAGTAAAATATATTAACATAAAATTTGTCATTTAAACTACTTCTAAGTGTACAATTCAGTGGCATTAATTACATTCACAATGTTGTATAATCATCAGCACTGTCTGTTTCTAAAACTTCCCCATCACCCCAGTCAGAAACACTGTACCCATGAAACAGTGGTTGTCCCTTCCTTTCCCTGGCCCCTGGTAACCTCTAGCCTACTCTCTAGCTCTGAGATTTTGCCTATTCTAAAAATGTCATCTAAGTGGAATCATACAATATTTGTCCTTTTATCTCTCACTTATTTCACTTATTGTAGTGTTTTTAAGTTTCACCTCCATTGTAGCAATGTAGCAGAACTTCATCCTTTTTTATGGCTGAATCATATTCCATTGTATGTATATACCACATCCTATTTATCCATTCATTTGTTGGTGGCATTTGGGTTATTTCCACTTTTTGGCTGTTGTGGATAATACTGCTGTGAATGTTGGTGCACGAGTATCTGAGTCTCTGCTTTCAAATTTGTTCTTTTGATTATATGCCTACAAGTCGAATTGCTGGGTCAGATGGTAATACTATGCTTAGTGTTTGAGGAACCACCAAACTGTTTTCCACAGTACCTTCACCATTTAACATTCCCACCAGAAATGTGTGAGGAATCCAATTTCTGCATATCCTTGCTGACACTTGTTATTTTCCATCAAAAAAAAAGCTATCCTAGTAAGTGTGAAGTGGCACAAATTTATGTTTTTAAAGGAGCACTCAGGAAACAGTATAAGGATGGACTGACATCAGGCAGAGAAAACAGCGGAGAGACGGTTGCTGGGGAATGGGTTTTCTGACCACTGGTCCAAGAGAGTAGCCTGGGCAGGAAGGGCCTGGAGAGGGAGGGACATATTATGACACATTCGGAAGAGAGAATCTCTAAGATTCACTCTTGTTCATGAGGAAGAGTAGGAATTTAAGAAGCATCCAAAATTTCTGACTTGGACCTGGATGGAGGATGGTATTTCACTCACTGATATTGAGGGGAAGATGATGAATTCAGTTTTGGCTACAAGGAGAATGTGACATTTATGGGAATCTTTAAGTAGGCAGTTGGATATAAGGGTCTGGAACTCAGGGTTGAGGCGTGGCCTGGAGATGGAGATTCAGACACCGTTAATGTATAAAGAACAAGAGCGGTGACTGGCATGGATGCAGGTACGGGTGCAGGAAAGATGGGGGAGGCTCGGGAAGGAGGGGCGCCTACCCCAAATGTGAGGAGATGGCGCTGTAAAATGAGCATAGCATCTCAGAAGGGAAAGGAAGAAAGTTTCGAAAAGGAAAAAGGCATGGAAAGCAGCAAATCGGAGGAGTGTTTTGACTGTATTTGCTTCCAATTTCATTTGTTTTTGCTTGATTCATGAGGAGGGCCTACGTTTCATTCAAAATGCAGTGAAAGTAGTTTTAAAGGAAACCTCCACTGTGTTTTGAAAAAGTTATGTTACTTAGTATAAGAAGCTACACTAAAAAATGCATCTAAGTAATTAATGTGAATATTGTTAATATCAGTGAGCTTATTAAAATTCATAGGTAAAAATATCTTTACTATAGACCAAATGCCAGCACAGAGAAAACATAAAAAGAGCAAATTTACTAATTGTCTAGGTTCATGTTGCAAAGGAATGAACTGTTTGACTAATGAGATCGTGCCTTTTTTCTGTTCTGCACAGGACCGTTAAAGTGTATTTTGATTTCTTAAGTACAGTCGGTTTGGATTTCATCAAGGAGGCAAATTTAGCCAGTGAGTTAATTTCCTAAGATATGTATAATCAAAGCAAAAGCATGTTTTAAAACAGTTAAACTTTACCTTTTGAAATTGAAGTAATATATATCTACATATGGGGCTTTCCTGATGGCTCAGCGGTAAAGGATCTGCCTGCAATGCAGGAGGCCCAGGTTCAATCCCTGAGTCAGGAATATCCCCTGGATGGGGCATGGCAACCCACTCCAGTATTCTTGCCTGGAGAATCCCACGGACAAAGGAGCCTGGCAGGCTGCAATCCATAGGACTGCACAGAGCAGGACACTACTGAAGCAACTAAGCAGCAGCATACCTATATATGGGGATTCCCAGGTGGCTTAGGGGTAAGGAATCCATTTGCCAATGCAGGAGACATGGGTTCAATCCACGGATCTGAAAAATCCCCTGGAAAAGGAGATGGCAAGCTACTCCAGTATTCTTGCCTGGGAAATCCTGTGGACAGAGGAGTCTGGTGGGCAACAGTCCATGGGGTTGCAAAGAGTTGGACATAACTTAGCAACGGAGCACACATGCATATGTGTATGTAATTCCAGGTCATTAGGAAGAAAATCATTCATCCTGTATCATTATTTTCTACTTTAATCCTTAGATGTGAAGTCAGGAAGAAAAGAGAGGGGAAAAGAAAAAAAGCTGACTTAATTTAACACTCTCTATTGCTTCAAAAAGGCTGTTTAATTTTATGCCACAGAGCAGGCTGATAATGACAGAGGCTTAGAGGAAGGCACATGAGCCTACACAGAATAAGCTTCACTGGCCTCCTGTTAGGTCTATGACCTCGAGCAGTAACCTTATTGGGCCTCAATTCCTTCATCTTTAAAATGGGGAGAGTAATAACTACATGGAAATCAGTCCTGAGATGTGAAGAACTGACTCATTGGAAAAGACCCTGATCCTGGGAATGACTGAAGAGGAGAAGGGGACGACAGAGGATGGCATCACCGACTCAATGGACATAAGATTGAGTAAACTCCGGGAGTTGGTGATGGACAGGGAGGACTGGTGTGCTGCAGTCCATGGGTCGCAAAGAGTTGGGCATGATTGAGTGACTGAACTGAACTGAATAACTACATGATTCTTAAATGGGGTCAGAATCAAATAACACATGTGAAAATATTTTTGATAAAGTGTCATCAAAGCTATTTATTTAGACAGTGATAAGGAAAAACATCCTTTGATTAAGCTTTTATCTTAGTGGTCCTATTTTATTTGGAACATTTATATGCATCTCTTCATAAATTTTATTAAGTCTTCTATCAATAGCATGTATTATTTTTTTAAGCAGGAAAATAGTATTGAAACCTCAAATAAAATACATAATATGAATAAAATAGTTCACAGGTAGATCAAACTCTTTTCAAAGTCTAGAAAATGATCATTGTTGAGTCTTCTAAAAGAGGGAAACTTGGCAACATGAGTCAGAAGCCTTAAAGTAGTTATCCATACATTGTACATCTGAAGGTTTATCCTGGACTTCCCTGGTGGCTCAGACAGTAAAGAATCTGCCTGCAATGTGGGAGAACCAAATTCCATCCCTGGACTGGGAAGAAACCTCGGAGAAGGGAATGGTTACAAACTCCAGTATTCTTTCCTGGAGAATCCCATGGACAGAGGATCCTGGCAGGCTACAATACATGGGGTCACCAAGAGTTGGATAAGACTGAGTGACTACGAAAGTTTTATCCTAGGAGAATAATCGAAGATGCATGCACCACAGTGGTATTAGGCACACTATTTATGATATTGAAAAATTAGAATATTGAGATATCTAGTAATAGAAAATTATTAAATAAATTATAGCATAGCTAACCAATGGGCCACTATTTACTCATTAAAAATTATGTTCTTCAAGAATACTTGAAGCTAGGAGAAAATATTTATGTTACAGTGTTAAGTGAATCAGACAAGACATGAAAAATTTTACATGGTCATCTGAATTTTATTTTAAAAATTTTATCAATATATACACAATGTAGAACACAAATCTATATAAATACCCTCCATGCTCCACAACTCCCTCCCGCCCCACATGACTAAGTTAAATAGTCAAAGCTGTTTTTTTTATGTATCTAGATACGTGTCTGGGCTTTCCAGGTGACTCAGTAATAAAGAATCCACCTGCCAATGCAGGGGACTCAAGAGATGCAGGTTTGATCCTTGGGTCAGAGCGATCCCCCTGGAGAAGATTATGGCAACCCACTCCAGTATTCTTGCCTGGAGAATCTCATGGACAGAAGAACCTGGCAGGCTACAGTCCATGGGGTCACAACTGAGCAACTAAGCACACACACAGATATATGTCTACGAAAGACTAGGGGAGACCCATTAAAATGTTGATTGTGATTATTTCCAGATGAGATTATGGAAGCTTTACCGTGAATTTTTAAAATGCCCTTTCAAAAATTAATACACTTGGGACTATATATTTTAAAACACATATTTGAAGAAAAACTACTCAGCCTGCATGATTTTTTAATGTGGAAAGTATTTTATCACCATCACTTTGGTAGTGGTCTGGTGACTACATTCTGAATGAATAAATGCACTGCCACATATGTACCAGGATGTAAGTATATATATATAAATATTTATACACACATATATACATTTAGAATATTCTGCTAAGGCATATACTAATGTGAAAATTAATATTATTGGTAAGTGATCAGTTTCCAGTTTTCAAAATTATTTCTTATGTCTAGATGAATTTTCAGACAAAATTAAAGGTCTTAGAGTTTTAATAAATTTTCAGGCTATGTAATAGAGCTATTGCAACATTTTTGGCTAAGCCATCCATTGTTTTAAAAATAGCTATTTTATTTAATGTTATTTCAATGAATATACTTCTTTTCAAGATTGGCATGGCATAATTTCTAAACAGAGCAGAAATTATTATTCACTGTTGCTTCACATAGTTATTGTTACCTGATGGAGATGAGGTACCTGTCAGCTTTGGTACAAGAGCAGCTTACCCAGACAATAATAATCATTTCAATTAGGAGCTCAGGGTAGCATGTATACTTAAAGACTTAATTGGAATTAGGATGATTGAACTTAATCTCACACTTATTTCTCAAGAATTATTGAAGATCTGTTTCATGTAGTTTGATACTTTATCTTGCGTTTTTGAAGAATGGAAGATGGTGAACAACAAGTAAAAATTAAGTCCTTCAGGTACAATGAACCATTGAGAGGGTGTATGGTGTGTGGGGAAGGTCACATATACAGACCACTAGCTGAAGCAAACAGTGATGTCAAGATAGAACAGATTCATGAATATTAGGTTTTTCTCATATACTCTGCTCTGAGATGTAGTGATCATCATATACCTTATACCTTTTTTCTCTATCTACTTGGATAACATTTTGGCTTATGTGTCTTTAAATTTTTCTTAGAATAGCTATTTATTAAAGTGAAAGTGAAGTCGCTCAGTCGTGTCCGACTCTTTGCGATCCCATGGACTGTAGTCTACCAGGCTTCTCTGTCCATGGGATTTTCCAGGCAAGAGTACTGGAGTGGGTTGCCATTTCCTTCTTCAGGGGATCTTCCCAACCCAGGGATCGAACCCAGGTCTCCTGCATTGCAGGCAGACGCTTTACCGTCTGAGCCACCAGGGAAATCCGAAACAACTATTATTTCCTTGAAGTACTAGAGAAAATCTAATTCATCCAATAAGCAAATCAGAATTACTTACAAGGAGCTTCTGATTATTAGGAATCCATTGTCATAAATTCTGTCAATTGTTCCATCATATTCTTTCAACCTCAACAAATATTTTTCTACCTCTGGCCTCATGGCCAGATCTCAATTTTGCTTTTTCTCCATTTATTCTTTTTTTTTTTAATAAGACTTTATGAAATACTGACATGGTTCAAAGTGACAGTAGCTGTTCACAGGATTAAGAGCCAGAGCCCTGATAAATTATTAAGCAGAAAACTGTCCTCTGGGTAGATATATCTTTTTTTAATAAAATTCTCCAAGAAATCTTTTCAAGTGCACCCCCTTCAAGAAAAGTACCTTATTCAAAAACTGGCTATCTCACCTTCCTCTCTGTTTCCTAGCTCCCAACATCACCATTCCTTATTCCCAACTGATGAGAGAATTGTGATGAAACATGGTCCACTGGAGGAGGAAATGACAACCCACTCCAGTATTCTTGCCTGGAGAACCCCATGAACAGTATGGAAAGGCAAAAAGATACGACACCAGAAGATGAGCCCCACAGGTTGGTAGGTGCCCAGTATGCTACTGGGGAAGAGCAGAGGGCAATTACTAATCATTCCACAAAGAATAAAGCAGTTGGGCCAAGTGGAAACGATGCTCAGTTGTGGATGTGTCTGGTGATAAAAGTAAAGTCTGATGCTACAAATTACAATATTGCATAGGATGGAATGTTAGGTCCATGAATCAAGGTAAATTGGACGTGGTCAAGCAGGAGATAGCAAGATTGATTGAAGATCTTAGGAATCAGTCAACTAAAAAGGATGAGAATGGGTGGATTTAATTCAGATGACCCTTATCTATACTACTATGGGGAAGAACCACTTAGAAGAAATGGAGTGGCCCTCACTGTCAACAAAAGTGTCTGAAATGCAATATTTGGATGCAATCTCAGAAATGACAGAATGATCTCAGTTCATTTCCAAGCAAACCATTCAGCATCACAGTAATCCTAGTCTATGCCCCAACGGGAGAGAAGAGAAGTGAAAGGAGAAAAGGAAAGGTTACTCAACTGAATGCAGAGTTCCGGACAGTAGCCAGGAGAGACAAAAAGACCTTGTTAAATGAACAGTGCAAGGAAATAAGAGGAAAACAACAGAATGGGAAAGACTAGGGATATCTTTAAGAAAACTGGAGCTGTCAAGGGAACATTTCATGCAAGGATGGGCATGATAAAGGACAGAAACAATAAGGACCCAACTTGAGAGTCCCTTGGGCTCTAAGGAGATCAAACCAGTCAATCCTAAAGGAAATCCACCCTGATTATTCATTGGAAGGACTGATGCTGAAACTGAAGCTCCAATACTTTGGCCACTTGATGGGAAGAGCTGATTCACTGGGAAAAAAAAAAAAACAACAACAACCCTGATGCTGGGAAAGATTGAAGGCAGGAGAAGATGGGGGTGACAGAGGGTGAGATGATTAGATAGCCTCACTGACTCAATGGACATGAATTTGAACAAACTCTGGGAGACAGTGGAGGACAGAGGAGCCTGATGTGCTGTCGTCTCTCACTCTCACTTAAGTCTCTAAGTCCAACTCTTGCGATCCCAAGGACTGTAGCCTGCCAGACTCCTCTGTCCATGGATTCTCCAAGCAATACTGGAGTGGGTTGCCATTTCCTTCTCTAGGAGATCTTCCTGACCCAGGAATCTCCTGCATTGCAGGCAGATTCTTTACCAACTGAGCTATGAGGGAAAACCATGCTATAGTCTATGGGGTTGCAAAGAGTTGGACACAAGTTAGTGACTAGACAACAGCAGACCACAGTAGGAGTGAAAGTCATTCAGTCGTGTCCGACTCTTTGCGAACCCATGGACTGTAGCCTGCCAGGCATCTCCATCCATGGGAGTTTCCAGGCAGGAATGCTGGAGTGGGGGGCCTTTCCCTTCTCCCGTGGATATTCCCAACCCAGGAATGGACCCGGCGTCTCCTGCACTGCAGGCGGATTCTTTACCAACTGAGTGATCAGGGGAGCCCTATATGTTTCACAGATGATAAAATGTTGGGGTGGGTATATATCTTTGATTTCAAGAATTAGGTTATTCTACTTCTGACTCTTTACTGTGAACATTTGTCTATTTCTCCTACAACACAGAGATCATGGCAACTCCAGAGTTTCTATATAAGAAAAGTTTGGGGAAGTCAATCTAATGGGAAAGGGGGAAAATAGGAGATTTGTCCTGATCTATTTTTAGAGACTTTAGAGGAAGGAGTGAAAGGAAGGGGAGAAGCACTGATGGAGATAACAACCCCACCCCCACCCCCCAAAAAAAGACCATTCTTTGGCTAATGCCTGGAACAAAGTACATGCTTTAGGATGAACGGGATGGCATTCAAAGTAGTAGTTATCCATTCACATATGCAATGATGTATACTAAGTACATCTATTTATGTATGGATGAATGAATGCATGCATGAGCCACCTTTATTTTTGAAGCTGCAGAACCCTTTGCTTAATGAATTCTTACAGCAGCTCCATCATATCCCCACCCCCACTCCAGGAGTCCCTTCATTTCTGCTTTCCTCCACATGGCTCCCAAGACCCCTTCCAAAGTTTCAGACTTTGGGGAGCACAGGCTGAGGCAATTTGCTTGCTCCTAGTTATCTACATTTAATTTGAATGGCTCAGAGGGTAAAGCATCTGCCTCCAATGCGGGAGACCTGGGTTCAATCCCTGGGTTGGAAGATCCCCAGGAGGAAATGGCAACCCACTCTGATACTTTTGCCTGGAAAATCCCATGGACGGAGAAGCCTGGTAGGCTATAGTCCATGGGGTTGCAGAGTCGGACATGAGTGAGCAACTTCACTTTCACTTTAATTTGAATGCCAGCCTGTTCATCCCAAAGCATGTACTTTATTCCAGGCAAACAAAGGTGAATGGTTTTCTCAGGGGCGGGGCACGAGGGGGTCTTAGCTCCATCATTGCTTCTCCCTTTCCTCCCACTCCTTCATCTAAAGTCTCTAAAAATAGATCAGGACAAATCTCCTATTTTTCTCCTTTCCCATTAGATTGACTTCCCCCAAACTTTTCTTATACAGAAATTCTGGAGTTGCCATTGTCTGTGTGTTGTAGGAGAAACAGACAAATATTCACAGTAAAATGTCAAAAGTAGAATAACCTAATTCTTGAAATCAAAGATATACACCCACCCCTCACATCTTATCACCTGTGAAACATGTCTTATCATCAGTGTTATCTTCCTATTAGTTGAGAGCATATTTTTGCCTTTGTGATGCACTAGATAATGGTGCATCTTACAGCTGATGGTGTCTTAGATTTGATGAAATATGGTGGTGATATATTTGATGAAACAAAGTACTGAGGTGGCTTTGAGAGGGGTGTTAAAGAGAGCTTTCCAGAGGAATAAGTCACCTGGGTTTTGAAGAGGGATTAGGATTTTTTTTTCTAGGAATATAGGGAGGCAGAACATTCTAATTCTAGAAGAGTGTAAGACATAGAGGACATGTGAGCTGACTTCGTGTGTTGGAGGACAGCAAGTTATCTGGCACTGCTGCACTACAACATCCAGACCTGTAGCAGGAAGGAATGGAAAGGTGAAACCAGAGATGAAAGCATGAGCCAGGTCATGAGAACACTGGGATGTCATTAGGGAGTCTGGACTTTCCTCTTTGACAATGAAAATGCATGCTAGCATACCTTATGCAATGGGATTAGATGATTTTATTTTAAAACAATAATTCTGGAAGTCATGGGTAGGATAGAGTCGGAGAAGGCAATGGCACCCCACTCCAGTACTCTTGCCTGGAAAATCCCATGGANTAACACAATGTTGTAAAGCAACTATACTCTAATAAAAATTAATTTCAAAAAGACCTATGATTTAAATTTATACCGGTAGATATGGAAAAGAAGAAATGCAAATAAAAATTACAAGAAAACCCTAAAAAAAAAAAGAATGAGCTCAAGATACTGGTAACTGTTCAAGCAAAGACCAGAGAAATTAGCTTTGAATAGAAGGCAGCCCATCTCTTTCTCAGGGGCTTCGTGGCTGGTGCAGTGGTAAAGAGTTTGCCTGCCAATGCAGGAGATGCAGGAGACTTGGGTTTGATCCTCTGGTTGGGAAGATCCCTGCAGAAGGCATGACAATCCACTCCAGTATTCTTGCCTGGGAAATCCCATGGACAGAGCGCGCCCATGGGGTCACGAAGAGTTAGGGATGACTGTGCACACATGCACACCTCTTCCTCTAAGAGGTAAGTGGGGGAAAAAATCCACCTGAGCTCTCATGTGCTAAGTCACTTCAGTCATGTTCGATCCTATGTCTGACTTCAGTCATGTGACCCTATGGGCCACAGCTAGCCAGGCTCCTCTGTCCATGGGATTCTCCAGGCAAGAATACTAGGGTGGGAAATCTTATTTCTTGCAGATTTCAGGGACTAAGATCAGAAGGGAAAGAGCAAGGGTAGTGCAGTGGGGGTGGAGGCAGGAGATGGAGGCTGGTAAAAGCAGTGTGAACAGTGCCACTCGTGTCCCAGCCCGCCCTGCCTCATCCCTGAATGCCATCTGCAGGGTCAAAGCCACGAGGACGAACTGCGGGAGCCTGCCGGCCCACCCGTGCTCCTGCTAGTGCCTCTGGGGTCCCTGCGTGTCTGCTGAATGTTAAACATAACAGAGGCGCTTTCTCCTCCTTAGAGAAGCTCATAGCCAAACTGAAAAGCGGAGGAGAGATAAAATGAACAACCTGATTGGAAAACTGTCTACGATGATCCCTCAGTGCAGTCCCATGGCCCGGAAACTGGACAAACTGACAGTTTTAAGACTGGCTGTTCAGCACTTGAGATCTTTAAAAGGTGAGTTGGAAGATGGCCTCCACACTCGGGTTTGTAAATTCTCCCCTGTAATTGAGGTCCCTGGTTTGTTGTTTTTGGCTACTGAGATTTTATACAAATGTGTCTTTCAGCTTCATGAGTGTTTTTGATGCTCATCCATATTCCCTAGGTGGAGAAAGTACTAACTTGGATGTCAGAAAAGTTGGTTTCATTGAACTCTCCATCTTAGGCTTACTCTGTGAACTTGAAAAGTCTTTACATCTCTACTTGTCTTCCCAGGTATAATATGAAGGTGATGATACCTGTCATGCATACCTAGTTTAGAAGTTCTGAAATATTTAGTTATGATAATTTTAAGTTATTTTCAGATTTCCATTATTAGAAAAGAAAAACTCTTTAAATTCATCAATTTCTCTTAAAACTTCATTCAGACTTGTAATAGTACCTGAAAATGCATCACACCTTGCTATGAGTGTCTCCACTTACTAATATAGCCTCACCTAAACTAAGACAGTCTTACATATTGGGTGGAGGAGGTCCTCAGCTGATGAGGATTAGGGTATGCGTGATCATTTCTGACTTTGAACTCAAAAAAAAATTTTATTTATTTATTTGTGTGCTTTTGGCCACGCTGGGTCTTTGTTGCTGTGCGGGCTTTTCTCTAGTTGTGGTGAGCAGGCTTCTTATTGAGGTGGCTTCTCTTGTTGCAGGGCACGAGGCTTTCGGTAGTTGCGGCACATGGGCTCAGTCACTGTGGCTCCCAGGCTCTAGAGCACAGGCTCAACAGTTGTGGCGCACAGGCTTGGCAGCTCTGTGGCATGGGGGATCTTCCCAGATCAGGGATCGAACCCATGTCTCCTGCATTGGCAGGTGGATTACCACTGAGCCAGAGAAGCCCTGAACTTGAATTTTAAATCAAAGTGTAATAAACATTCTGTGTACATGAGTAGTTAAAATCACATCTGGTTTGGGAACAAACCCGGTCCAACTTGAGGGACAGAACGATGGAAATAGACTGGGGTTTTAGACATAAGCCTGTTGGCGACATAAATTCGTGTTGATACAGTCTGAAGACCTGGCTGGTGAGTTTTCTGCAGACTGTAGAGGAGATTCTGAAGGTTCAGATTTGTAAAGATCTAAAAGATTATAAGAATTGATGCTTTTGAACTGTGGTGTTGGAGAAGACTCTTGAGCGTCCCTTGGACTGCAAGGAGATCCAACCAGTCCATTCTGAAGGAGATCAGCCCTGGGATTTCTTTGGAAGGAATGATGCTAAAGCTGAAACTCCAGTACTTTGGCCACCTCATGCAAAGAGTTGACTCATTGGAAAAGACTCTGATGCTGGAAGGGATTGGGGGCAGGAGAAGAAGGGGACAACAGAGGATGAGATAGCTGGATGGCATCACTGATTCGATGGATGTGAGTCTGAGTGAACTCCGGGAGTTGGTGATGGACAAGGAGGCCTGGCGTGCTGCAATTCATGGGGTCGCAAAGAGTTGGACACGACTGAGCAACTGAACTGAACCGAACTGAACTGAAAATATTATAGTAAAATCTTGCTCCAAAAGTATTAAAAAGGAATAAGCAAAGGAAGGCCAACAGTCTTATTTAGATCTCTGTCCTGAACTACATGCCAGGAAAAGGACAGTCTGTTTCAGGGAGAAGGAAGTTCTGTGGCCAGAACACAGATTTTGCCAAGTTGACTTAAAGTGGCTTAGAGGAGAGTGGTGTTACCTGGATTCCACATGCAAACTGGAGCCCAGACCAAGAGGATCTTACTTTATAATGAACCAAATAATCCTGACAGATCTACTCAGATTGGTGGAGGAAGGGACATCTACGAATTAGGAAGTAAAACTAGAGACAGCTATTACAGGGCTTTAATAGTAGTTTGTGCAAGCTGTGCTTTAAAGCACCTTCCTTAGATCTCTGCAGATGGTAGAAAACTGGCTTGTGTGCTCCAGCCGAGCACAAGCAGATCTGGAGAGCAGGCTGTGGGGAAAGCAAGCACAGCTCTCGATTCCTTCAGTCCCGAACGCACAGCAGGCCTGGGCTTGGGGGACTGCCTGGCAGGTCTCCTTCTGGGAGCACGGTTGGTGGTCTTTTGTTCATAACAGCACATTGTGAAAGAAGATTCTCTTATTCACGACTAGGCCTTTCGTAAGTTGTGTGCAATATTTCTCTTAAATCTGTTAGCAATGAACATTAGCAGGTTCAACTGAGGTCATTTGATTGCAACCCTAAAATTACCCAACAGTTTTCACGTTCACAGCGTTCTGAAGGAGGAGGACCTGAGGGAAAAGCTATGAATCAGCAACCTAATTCATCAAGCATGCACTGAGCATCAGCTGAGTTCTTGTTCTGTGCTGCTACTGTTGCTGCTAAGTCGCTTCAATCGTGTGCGACTCTGTGCGACCCCATAGATGGCAGCCCACCAGGCTCCCCCGTCCCTGGGATTCTCCAGGCAAGAACACTGGAGTGGGTTGCCATTTCCTTCTCCAATGCATGAAAGTGAAAAGTGAAAGTGAAGTCGCTCAGTCATGTCCAACTCTTAGCGACTCCATGGACTGTAGCCTACCAGGCTCCTCCATGTTCTTTGTTGGGGTTAGGCAAATGAAGGAGGCAAGATGTCTGTGCTGGGGGCAGGGGATGCATGGTGGATAAGGAAGATAGACCCAGGGAGAGATTATTAACACCTAGTGTGATCAATGATACATGGGAGTATGCATGGGATGTGCTGCAGAGCAAGCTCAGTAAGGAGGAGACACTCTAAATCCAGGTGGGGTTCTTTGGAACAGAGCATACAGAGACTTCATCATTGGTCCTTGTAAACTGAAGTGAGATGGTCTTATCCTCATCAGACATCCTGGGCAGATGTTTAGTGCTACCCATGGATGAGGTGACATTGAGCAGCTGGGGCTGCATTCCAGTGCTCTGGCCAGAGCGTACACCAATTCCATCCCCAAATGCCTAGATGCAATGAGAGAGTTGCATGTGAATGGTCCACAGATAATTACTCTGAAGACAGAGGATGTGAAATGACTTTTTTCTCTACATTCTGCAGCAGTGCATCTCAAATTATCTGGGGAAAGGGCAAGTATTCCCCTTCCCTATCCATTGTAAAATATAGCACAATTAATTAAGGGGGAAACGCTCATAGGCTGGTATGTCCCAACAGTTTTACATTTCCATGTGTGTGTATGTTAGTCTCTCAGTCATGTTGGACTCTTTGCAACCCCATGGACTGTCCATGGAATTCTCCAAGCAAGAATACTGGAGTGGGGAGCCTTTCCTTTCCCTGAGGCAGGTCCTCAGGAAGGTCCTTAAGCACAGTGTTTCTTAATGGTGGAGGTGGTGGTCCAAGGATGAGGAAGAAGAGTTGTTGTCATATTGATCCTTATTATCCTTATCGTTATAATGATCATTGTCATATTATTGTCATATTGTCATTTTCAATGGCGATGAAGAACATAATAAAATAAAATGACAATAAATGACAATGAAGAATTTAGTAAAAGTAAGTCGTCATGTTCCGCATTTGTTTTTGCCACTAGAATCTGAGAATCAAATTTGTCACTGCCCGATGGCAGGAGTACAGAATCACACACCATACATTGTTAGCTCAGTTCACCCTAACTTCAGCTCTACACTGACTGCCCTCTTTTCCTCACTGGCATGTCCTCACGTCCTCACTCATCTAGTTAGCCAGGGCTCACCCACTCTGGCTGACTGACACTGACCAGGTTACCTCAGCACAGTTCTGCCAACCTCGCTTCAAGCCAGCCCGCACGTGTCCCTGCCTCGCTCACACTGATTTATTCCTGGGCCAGCCGGGCACTCAGGTCTGCATCTTTAGCCTTTTCTCAGCTCCCTCCTACAAGTCTCCTGGGGACTGATAACAATAATAATAATAATAACAAGAAGTCTTGGGGGGAGATCCCTTGAGGGCTTCCTAGAAGGTAGATTCCAAAAGAGCTTTCTTTTGCTTATGTCAGGCCTTGTAAGGATGCTGCCAGTCTGAGAAGACTTTACCAAATCATTCTATGAGGATGTTTTATTTTCTGGTTTTGTTCTTTCCCCACCACTTAGGTAATTGGTGGTGATGATTTAGTCACTAAGTCGTGTCCAACTCTTTGCAACCTCATGGACTGTAGCCTGCCAGGCTCCTCAGTTCATGGGATTTCCCAGGCAAGAATATTGGAGTGAATTGTCATTTCCTTCTCCAAGGGGATCTTGCCAACCCAGGGCTCAAACCTGCTTCTCCTGCATTACAGGCACTTTCTTTACCATCTGAGCTACCAGGGAAGCCCCAGGTAATTGGTGAGTTTTGTCTATAAATTCATCCAAAGGCCAGTTAATGGTTAACCTGTATCAGAGTGTTACCCCATCTTTTTTTTTGGCAAAAACATCTTCATTTGCTGTCCCTAGGAGGGGTTGCTGTTTAGGGAAACTGGGAAGTGTAAGGAAGGGAAATTTGATTTACTTTTGAATCACCCTTGCTTAGAGTTACCTGGGCACAGCACACCTGGGCTGGGTGAACAGTCCTCTGCGCCCCCTTGTGGCCATGGAGGGCTTTCCCGGTAGGCTTGGTGGATGTCCTCAAGACAAATGTATTACTTTTAGTTCTTCCCTTACTCCTCTCAGGTCAGACTTTTACCTAGCTTTGACCTGATCATCGCACTGGATGTAGCACAAGCTGGAATCAGATTGCTGGGAGAAATATCAATAACTTCAGATACACAGATGACACCACCTTTATGGCAGAAAATGAAGAGGAACTGAAGAGCCTCTTGATGAAAGTGAAAGAGGAGAGTGAGAAAACTGGCTTAAAACTCAACATTCAATAAACTAAGATTATGGCATCCAGTCCCATCACTTCATGGCAAATAGATGGGGAAACAATGGAAACCGTGAGACTTTATTTTGGGGGGCTCCAAAATCACTGCAGATGGTGACTACAGCCATGAAATTAAAAGATGCTTGCTCCTTGCTCTATGACAAACCTAGGCAGCATTTTAAAAAGCAGAGACATTACTTGGCCGACAAAGGTCTGTCTAGTCAAAGCTATGGTTTTTCCAGCTACTGGAAAAAAAGATTATAAAGAAAGATTATAAGAAAATTATAAAAGAGTATAAAGAAAGTTGAGTGCCATAGAATTGATGTTTTTAAACTGTGGTGTTGGAGAAGACTCTTGAGGGTCCCTTGGACTATAAGGAGATCAAACCAGTCCATTCTAGAGGAGATCAGCCCGGGTATTCTTTGGAAGGAATGATGCTAAAGCTGAAACTTCAGTACTTTGGCCACCTCATGGGAAGTACTGACTCACTGGAAAAGACCCTGATGCTGGGAAAGACTGAAGGTGGGAAGAGAAGAGGATGACAGCGGATGAGATGGTTGGATGGCATTAGCGACTCAATGGACATGAGTCTGAGCAAGCTTTGGGAGTTGGTGATGGACAGGGAAGCCTGGTGTGCTACAGTCTCTGGGGTTGCAAAGAGTCAGACACTACTGAGCAGCTGAACTTCACTGAACTGATCTGATCATTCCTTACCCTTTTCCAAGCTTGTCTGGTTGCTTTAGAGACTTTCCTTTCAACACGATGAACTCTGTAAAAGGGCTTAAAATGAATAATTTCATTTATACTTTATACATTTTGTATACTGTCAGAAATCTCCATATGGTCTCTGAAGGTTCATATAGAAAATCCTATGAATCCGTAAAATTTGCTTAGAATTCAATAATCTCCCTATTCAGGATAATTCATATGATCAAGTGGTGGTTTTTTTTTTTTTTTTTTTTGAAAGGAGTATTTTTTATTATTTGTTTGACCACCTCTGGTCTTAGTTGTAGCATGCAGGATCTTTGTTACATCACGCTCACTCTTTCGGTATTGTGCTTGGACTCTCTAGTTGTGGCACACAGACTCCAGAGCATTCAGGCTTCAGTAGTTGCAGCACATAAGTGAGCTTAGTTGCTCCAAGGCATATGGGATCTTAGTTCCCCAACCAGGAATTGAACCCACATCTCCTGCATTGCAAGGCAGATTCTCTTAACCACTGGATCACCATATGATCAGTTTTAGGAAGCTAAGAGATTATAAAATAACCAGAGTCTTGAATGTTGTTGTGTGTTATTATAATATTATAGATAATATGTTGCATTTTTATCTCTTTTCAATATACAGCTTTTACTGTCCGTATATTTGTGTATAAAGGAATAAGTAGCTCTAAGAACTTATCTGAAAGCAGGAAATTGCAACCTAGTAACAAGAAAGAAAGAGATTATAGAAGAGATCTTAGAGTATGCTAGAAAAGAAAATACCATCATCCTTGTCATCACCAATAGCAGCCCCAGAATTGCTAATATTCACTGAACATTTATTATATTTCCATCTCTACTTGATTTTCGGTTAACCATATGACTTCTTTATTTTTAGGTATGACAAGTTCTTACCCAGGAAATAATTACAGACCTTCATTCATTCACGATAATGAGCTCAGACACTTAATTCTTAAGGTAAGTAAAGAGATATGCTTGTCTAAGTTGTATTGTCCTTTCATTTTTGTCTGAATGGGAGGAAGATTTTCTTCAGTTCACTTTCTGTTGTAAGCGTACAGAAATATGTATTATGTCAAATTTCCTTTAAGATAAAAATTTAAATTAAACAAGTAACTGTCCATTGTGTCCGACTTTTTGCAACCTCCTGGACCATAGCTCCCTAGTTTCCTCTGTCCAAGGAGTTCTCCAGGCAAGAATACTGGAGTGGGTTGCCATTCCCTTCTCCAGGGGATCTTCCCAATGCAGGGATGGAACCCAGATCTCCCCCATTGCAGGCGGATTCTTTACCATCTAAGGCAACAAGGAAGCCTGTGTCTTATTAGTTTAAGCTAATGAATGTAGAGGCAGAGGATGGGCATATTCCAAAACAGAGAGCATAGCTAGTCTTTAACTCTAAGCTCCTTATGCTTCCTGACATGCTCAACTCCCACACTGTAAGCTCTGTGCCCCTCTATTACCCCCTCCTTCAAAGCCATCTATCTTGTACTCAGTTCCTTCAGGATCCTGTCCTCTGCAGAGCCAGCCACTGCTTACTGAATGAATTGTTAGTCAATGCCTTGCCATTTCTGTTGTCATCATTTCAAATGCATCAGATTCACTGGTCTAGACGTTTATTTGATGTGGAAAATATGACCATGTCATTGGCTTATTCTGCCCCCAGGAGGCAATATGTTTCTTGATCTTGTGCTGTTACTACTAGGCTTTATGCCTTAGTATGACTAAACAGAAAGATTTTATATACATTTGTCCTTGAATTTTTTTAAGAGCCCCTTTTTTATCTGAGCAGCTGAATTCAAATATAGTATTCCCGATGCTTCCTTTATCCCAGTTTGCACAGTCCTTCCATCTCAACACATCCACAGGCAACTGTTATGGATGTGTTTTGATATGTGTACAGAGTTTCTATATGAGTATAGAAGTTGACACAGGTAATTTTTATATTATGAAATATTTCAATTTAATATTACATGCCTGGACTTTCCAGATTAGAAACATTAGTTTCAACTGGAGTTCAATTTGATGTTAGCAATCTTTTTATATAATGAGAAATTTCTTAAAATTAACTTTACTAGCTCTTACAACCACTCTTTAGTTTTATTGCTAGAGTAATTTTCTCTAAATCTGAATGTATATGTATGAGAGAGACAGAAGATCTTTTATTTTATTATTTAACTCCTTTTTTTTGAGATAATTCACATACCATATGGTTTTTAGTATATTCACAGTTATGCAATCATAATCACAATGCAACTCTTTTATCATTTTTAAAGAAAATTAAATATTTATTTGGCTGTACCGGGTCTTAGCTATGGTACATGTAATCTTTAGTTGAGGCATGAAAAGTCTTACCTGTGGCATGTGGAATCTGGTTTCCAGACTAGGGATCGAACCTGGGCCCTCTGCATTGGAAGCATGGACTATTAGCCACTGGACCACCAGGAAACTCCCACAATGCAATTTTAGAACATTTATCATCACCTTCAAAGGAAACTCTACCCATTAACAATCAAATTAACTTGGTTTTGAATTGTTTACAATGCTCGTTAGAATTTAAACTGTGGGTAGATTAATACATCAAGAAGAGCAAAATAAATCTAATGTCTATACCTACATAAATCACTGAACCACGTTTCCCTCAAGATCTTTTATAATATTCACCTTGTATTATATTTTTAAATCCTAGACTGCGGAAGGCTTCCTATTTGTGGTTGGATGTGAAAGAGGAAAAATTCTCTTCGTTTCTAAATCGGTCTCCAAAATACTTAATTATGATCAGGTATCCAAAACTGAGCATATTTCTTACTATGTTTATTTTAAAAAAATAACATATTGAAACTTCTGAACTCTTTCTTCCCCCTGGGTTGTGGGATTGGGTTCTGCTGAGTTAGAATTTCAAGAGAGATGGGAAGATATATGGAAAAAGTATGAATTTTTGTTACAGGAGTGTTTACTTCCTTTAGCAAGTTATTTCATTTTCTTGAACCTTAGCTTCTTCCTTATGTAAAAAATGGAAATCATGATTATACCTGTTTTTCAGGATATAAACACATTAAGTAAGATATCATATTTGAGTGTTGGAAAAATATTAGTCACCCTTGCCTGTTTTCTCCAAGAGAGAGCATTAATATTTATCAAGCTATGTGCATTGCAAAACAGCTTTGGCTGTAGGCTGTGGCAACAAATTTGAAATACCTCATTTATTTAACCAGCACTGTGATTGATTTGTCTCCTCATTTTTGAACGCCGTTTAATTTAAACTAGTTACTCAAAAAGTATAGGATTGAAACCAACAGAGAGAATAAACTAGTACTTGTGGTCTCCTTTAAAACAAGAATACAATAATATAATATGTATGTATTATAATATGGAATTTATGTAAAGATAACAGCTTTGATCATAAATAACTCTCATCAATCTCAGTCTATATTCTCCCCAAAACTTGAAAATATGGAGAGATGGAAGGCATTCATAGATAATGAGTTAAATTAAAGAAATAGATAGTATAAGCCTACATACAAAAGGAGTGAAGACTGAAGGACTCATGCAGCTGATTTGATTATTATATTTTCTAATTAGAAATAGAGAACATCACTCACATAGGTACACACCAAGACACTTGACAATTGAAGATAGCTCTTAAGTTCCAAATTAGTGACATAGAGTGTAGTCCCACTGGACAGTGACTTTGCATTTCAGAGACCAGGAGACTCACTGACTGCTCAGGAGGACTTTGGGATCCCCTGGTACAGGGTCTTGGCCTCAGCTTTTCAGCTTCGGAAATCTGATCTGTTTGTATAGCAGAGATTGATACAACATTAAATACAACGTAATACAACTCTAAATACAACATAAATCAACTCTACGTCAATTAAAAAAAAAAAACTAATTTGCTCTGAAGCAGAGTTCTGGGCATAGACTTATATATTAGCCAGTCACACAAAGACTAAAGTATAAATCAGATTGCTAGCTTTTTTTTTTTTTTAAGTAGAGCTATTTAACTGCCTTAAAAAAAAAAAGGGAAAGAAACTAGCAATCTGATTTATACATCAGTCTGTTGTTTTTCCAGTAGTCATGTATGGATGTGAGAGTTGGACTATAAAGAAAACTGAGCACTGAATAATTAATGTTTTTGAGCTGTGATGTTGGAGAAGACTCTTGATTGCAAGGAGGTCCAACCATTCCATCCTAAAGGAAATCAGTCCTGAATGTTCATTGGAAAGACTGATGCTGAAGCTGAAACTCCAGTACTTTGGCCACCTGATCTGAAGAACTGACTCATTGGAAAAGACCTGATGCTGGGAAAGACTGAAGGCAGGAGGAGAAGGGGACGACAGAGGATGAGATGGTTGGATGGCATCACCAACTCAATGCACATGAGTTTGAGCAAGCTCCAGGAGTTGGTGATGGACAGGGAAGCCTGGTATGCTGCAGTCTCTGGGGTCACAAAGAATGGGACATGACTGAGTGACTGAACTATACTGATCTAACTGCCAAGCACTCCAGGCCACTTGGGCCAGTTGGTCCATTTGTTCTATCTTCCATAGGAATGTCTACTTGGGTAATAAATTCAGAAGAGAGTGATCACTGTGGGCTTCACATGTAAAGTAGAATGTCTGCCACTTTAGAGCAGAGAGGTGGAGGAAGATATTTCAGGTTTGGAGAGGGAATCTTGGAAGTTAGGGAGTAAAAGACAGTTGGCTAGCTTGGCCAGGGAACTGAATTTATAGAGAAGAGGTAGTGATTTCCAGGTGATGAGATCATGCAAACAAAGTCATGGGCCAAGGAATGCTCTGCATGTGGGGAGAAGTGAAATGCCAAGTAGGAGGTGTACCAAGTCGGATTTGGTTTACCAATAGTATGGTAATTTTTTTAAGGCAGTATGGTAAATTTCTGAGTCACATCATGAGATCATAGGTATTCTATGTCTTTTATATTATTCTGTAATATAATATTTTTACTTTTATCAATGAAAGTGAAAGTGAAAAGTGTCTAACTCATTGTGACCCCATGGCCTATACAGTCCATGGAATTCTCCAGACCTGAATACTGGAGTGGGTAGCCTTTCCCTTTTCCCGGGGATCTTCCCAACCCAGGGATCAAATCCAGGTCTCCCTCATTGCAGGTGGATTTCTTTACCAGCTGAGCTACAAGGGAAGTACAAGAATACTGGAGTGGGTAGCCTATCCCTTCTCCAGCAGATCTTCCTGACCCAGGAATCAAACTGGGGTCTCCTGCATTGCAGGTGGATTCTTTACCAACTGAGTTACCCAGGAAGCCCACTCTTTTTTTCTTTACCACTTTTACCAATGATTAAGTTTAAGTAAAATGTTAGTTATTAGGTGTGTGTATGTGATTTATGTGTATCCAATTTTGGATCTGTGTATATACTCTTTTTTTGTCTACAAGTTTTACTCTGCTTTTAATACTAAGGTAACTTCACCCAGTGTAGTTGATGTATCCAAGCTTAAGAAAAAGCCACTTTAACCAAAGAAACAGTATCATTTGTTTGTTTAAGGAAACATAGAAATAACATGATACTGATTTTAAATGAACTTCTACCTTATAAATAGGCTAGTTTGATTGGACAAAGCTTATTTGACTTCTTACATCCAAAAGATGTTTCCAAAGTAAAGGAACAACTTTCTTCCTCTGATATTTCACCCAGAGAAAAGCTAATAAATGCCAAAGGTAAGTACTCACTTCAGCCTTCTTATCATTTTATGGAAATATAATTCTTACTTAAAAGTACAGTGATATAGTTTTTTGAAAAGTTAGCTAATTATAGTTTTATCAAGGGGAGAATTATTTAATAACTTTATAATGATCAACCTCAGTTTTAAAAATATCGCTAGAGAATTCATGTATCAAAGCAAATATATGAAGATGCTTTTGGAAAATGTGATCACTTCATATTCTCTAGCTTTCATATGCTAATAAAATCTTTATTGGAAAGTGTCATTTGGGATAAAAAAAATTGCTGGAGTTTTTAAATTATTTAGTTGTTTGCTAAGGGATAACTGTTCTCTTTTTCAAATGTGTTAGGTCTTCTCAATGTGAAACACCTTGTATGATTGTTCTTGGGAAGTATACATATTCTCTATCTTTTCCAGAAATACTTATTTTCTCTGAAACTGCTTATTGCCTAATAATTGTTTATCATATAAAATAATGATGTTTTGTGCCACTGATACTATTTTGGTTAAGTTTTTCATGTAATTTTTATTTCATTTAAGTTATCTTTACTATCTGCCCCCCTGGGGAAAAATATAAAGATAAATTGTGAGTGATTATAATACATTTTTTGGTGTGTTTCACTTTGGGGTTTGCTGTACAATGATGTCAGTAACCATAGATGACCAGAACACATGAGGAAAGACATTTTAAAGTTATTTGAAAACATTTTCTTCCTATTCTCTCGCCTCCTTGCACTATGAAAGCTGCTTTGCAAGTTCACAGTAATTTCCACACAAGTAAGAGTCATGTGTATTCTGGCTTGAGACGATCTTTTTTCTGTCGAATCAAGAGCTGCAAAATCTCTGTCAAAGAAGAGCATGAATACTCACCCAACTCAAAGAAGAAAGGTATCATCTTTTTTTTTTTGAGAGATTACTCTAATTTTATTGTTCATATAACTGCTTTTAAATTTTTTTCACATATTATAAAGTATTTTTAAGTTTTTATTATTATTATTTACTTTACAATATCGTATTGATTTTGCCATACATCAACATGAATCTGCCACGGGTATACACGTGTTCCCAATCCTGAACTCCCCNCATGGGAGTGAGGTGAGGATTACAAGTGGCTAAGGCTTTTGAACTGTGGTGTTGGAGAAGACTCCTGAGAGTCCCTTGGACTGCAAGGAGATCCAACTTGTCCATTCTAAAGGAGATCAGTCCTGGGTGTTCTTTGGAAGGAATGATGCTAAAGCTGAAACTCCAGTACTTTGGCCACCTCAGGTGAGGAGTTGACTCATTGGAAAAGACTCTGATGCTGGGAGGGATTGGGGGCAGGAGGAGAAGGGGACAACAGAGGATGAGATGGCTGGATGGCATCACCAACTCGATGGATGTTAGTCTGAGTGAATTCCGGGAGTTGGTGATGGACAGGGAGGCCTGGCATGCTGCAATTCATGGGGTCCAAAGAGTTGGACACGACTGAGCGACTGAACTGACTGAAGGCAGTGTTTGGTTCCTAGACAGCACTCAATAAATGTAAGCTGTTATTTGTGGCTCAGAAACAAGAGAAGGAAAATCAAAGAGCAATAAGAGAATTAGTAATTGTTTAAAATCTGTATGCCAAACACTTTGCATATGTAACCTACTTTCATTTGCTTAACAGTCCTGTGCAAACCATCCCAGGCTTGCAAATGAGAAAACCTGAAGCCTGAAAAGGCTCTGTAACTTGTTGGAAATCACAGAAGGGGGCAGAATCAGGAATCCAGCCTTAAAATCTGGGTTCTTTCCACTGTGCCACGCTGCCAACTGGAGTAGCTTCCTAGATGCCAAAGGTTGTTAATGAAAGAGGTCCATTCTAGATGATTTCTGCAGCAGACACACAGCCAGGGGCTTGGCTCCCGCTCTAGGAATGTATCCCTGCCCACACATGGACGTTCATTCCCCTGCCAGGCTAGGCCACACAGAGGCCTGCAGTCAGAGTCAAACACCTTTTCAAAAAGGACTTTTTAATCTGCTCAAGTGCCTGACCAAGTATTTCACTTAACACTCCAGAGCTCTGCGCCAAAGGCATGAGCCCTGTTTGGCCTTAGGAACAGTGGGGGCGTGTTAACCATTAGATGGGCTCTTCCTCAGGGCTTCCCTGGTGGCTCAGATGATAAAGAATCTGCCTGCATTGCTGGAGACCCAGGTTCGATACCTGGGTTGGGAAAATCCACTGGAGAAGGGAATGGCAACCCACTCTAGTATCTTGCCTGGAAAACTCCATGGACTGAGGAGCCTGGCAGGCTATAATCCATGGGGTCACAATGAGTTAGACATGACTGAGCGACTAAGGTGACAAAGCATATGTCTTATTCTGATGGTGAGGCCCTGCCTCACCAGTAGAAGAGTTGAAAGTTGGGGAGACTCTATGTAGATAGGTATACAGACAGTTGCCTAGATCAGGAGGAGATAACTGCAGAATATAACCCCGACAGATGGTGTCCCACTCATGAGACACTTTTGTTTTTTACTTTAACCAAAGGGAATGTCTGCCAAGTGAAATGATTAGATTTTACACAGTTGTTGTCCAGTCTTGAAGTCACATCTGACTTTTTGTGACCCCGTGGACTGCAGCACTCCAGGCTTCCCTGTCCTTCACTATCTCCTGGAGTTTGCTCAAATTCACACCCAATGAGTTGGTGATAACTATCTAACCATCTCATTCTCTGCCTCCCTCTTCTCCTTTTGCCTTCAATTTTGTGTAGAGTTGCTACTAAATGGTTTTTTCCAATAATAATTAGCCAATGGAATTCACTGTGTTTTAAGACCACTCCCTATTAATGAGAAAAGCCTATAGTTAGCAAAGGTGTTTTTCTTCCCTTTTACCATGACATGTCAGTTACAGTTAAATTTTTAAATTATTGTTTAAAATTATTTTTTTAGAGCAGGTTGAGGTTTACAACACAATAGAGAGGGAGGTACAGAGGTTTCCTATATATCCCTTGTCCCCACACATGTATAGCTTCCTCCATTATCAACTGAATATTCCACCCAGAATGCTGTTGTGTATATGGCATATATATATATAGTATGTTGACACATCATAGTCACCTGAAGCCCATTACTTTACCTTAGGGTTCAATCTTGATCATTGTTGTAATACCATACAGAGTGTTTTCACTGCCCTGAAAATGCTGTCTATTCATCTCTCCCCCAAACTACCTCTGGCAATCACTTATTTTTTATGTCATTATATTTTTGATGAGTTTTTGCCTTCATTATATTTAAATTTAAAAGAAGAGAGACTGGAAGCAGCCCTTTTTAGGCTAATTGAAAATGAATTTAAGGTTTATGGAAAGGCAAGATTGGCCATGAGTCACTCAAGTGACTGTTCTCTCTGATTTTGTGGATATTTGAGATTTTCCACAATAAAAAGTCTTTTTAAAAAACATGATTGGCATTAAAAACCTTATTTTGACCCTAATTGCAACATGAATGCCATGCCTTCAAACTTTGAAAAAGCTTTTAAGACAAGGATAAGATTACTCATGTACCTCCACTTGTGAAATCAAAGGCTGCTAGGTATGAATGATTGCTACCAGATAGCTTAGATATTCCTTAAATTTATCTCGGTAAGAATATCAGTAATCCATTGGCTTCTTCTGCAAGTGTGGCAGTTATCAGAACCCCACACCATCCTCTCATGCCACTTGGCTTCCACTGTCCAACACTCGTGACTCTCTACTTGACCTCTTTCTCTGGTCCTTAGAGACAGTTCTGCCTGTATCAGCAAGAGGTGGGCTTCCACTCCTGGTGGGGAAGTGCTGCCTGGGAGCATCCCCTCTCCACTGACTGAGGGCAGCTGATATATAAATACTGATATCTTAGTGATGAACAGTTAAGGGTGCCACCAGATTCATGGTCTCTGAAAGAGATTTAACTTAGGACCAAAGACAGTCTCAGTCACTCAGAGCTTTGTGTAGATTTTATTTAAAGTGGAAGTGACAAAAAAAAAAAAAAAAGAACTTCTGACATCTGATAGACATCGGAAAGGGGTAGGAGAGTACCTGCCTCACTAATTTAAGTGGGGCCTTATATACTTCTCAAGTAGCTACTGAGAATAGATAAAAAAATACCTCAAGGCTGTGAGAATTTTGCCCAGACCCTTTGCCATAACATACATCCTGGAATGACGTCAGCACGAGATTAGCCAGAAGGAACAGGTTAACCCAGAGCTCAAGGCTATGGAAGTTTTTACCCAGACCTTCTCCCATAACATACATCCAAAACTCAAAAAAAAAAAGTCCTTGAACAAGAGATACTGCTGCCTATGAACAAAATCTTGTCTAAGGCAAAAGAATGTAAAAAAGAATGTTTACATCCTCCTTGAAGAGGCTTTCGGCTTGGACTCCTTATCAACCTGCCTAAGTTAACTCTCAATATCCTTACTCTCCTATTCCTTGAGGCACTTCAGGCCACATAACTCGGAAGTTTTTGTTCTCCATTTTTCTCCCAGATGGTGATTGCAGCCATGAAATTAAAAGATGCTTACTCCTTGGAAAGAAAGTTATGACCAACCTAGACAGCATATTAAAAAGCAGAGACATTACTTTGCCAACAAAGGTCCATCTAATCAAGGCTATGGTTTTTCCAGTGGTCATGTATGGATGTGAGAGTTGGACTATAAAGAAAGCTGAGCACTGAAGAATTGATGCTTTGAACTGTGGTGTTGGAGAAGACTCTTGAGAGTCCCTTGGACTGCAAGGAGATCCCACGAGTCCATCCTAAAGGACATCAGCCCTGAATATTCATTGGAAGGACTGATGTTGAAGCTGAAACTCCAATACTTTGGCCACCTGATGCAAAGAGCTGACTCATTTGAAAAGACCCTGATACTGGGAAAGATTGAGGACAGGAGGAGAAGGTGACGACAGAGGATAAGATGGTTGGATGGCATCATCGACTCAATGGACATGGGTTTGGGTGGACTCTGGGAGTTAGTGATAGACAGGGAGGCCTGGCATGTTGCGGTTCATGGGGTCACAAAGAGTCGGACACGACTGAGCGACTGAACTGAACTTTCTCCCAGAATGCCCCAACAGATTAAACTTCAGTTTTCTCAAAGTGGCAACCTGTTGGAAAATGGGTCTATTATTAGTTGCTTTGTTTTCCCTGTCTTACCTCCTTGACGGAGCTCCCTAGGAGCACCTCCCAAACATACTTCTTATACTTGAATCCTTATCTCAGAATCTAAAGTGAAGTCGCTCAGTCGTGTCCGACTCTTTGCAACCCCATGGGCTGTAGCCTGTCAGGCTCCTCCGTCCATGGGATTTTCCAGGCAAGAGTGCTGGAGTGGATTGCCATTTCCTTCTCCAGGGGATCTTCCCGACCCAGGAATCGAACCCGGGTCTCCTGCATTGCAGGCAGACGCTTTATGGTATAGGGCATGACAAGATCACTCAGAATCTAAGCCAGCAAGATATCAAGTTGAGAGACCCAGCCTGCAACTTGTGGAAGAAAACATCCATATAGGATTTTGAAAAGCTGTCCTGTGGGTTATACCAGGGCTTGGATTTTTTTTTTTAATCATGGAGTAGATTGCATATGAATCTACCTTGTGGGGCTAATGTAAATAATTAGTTTGGTAAGCATTGAGGCCCATGATCCCAATATTTAGGTAAAAGTAAAGAATTGGGGGGATGAAAGTGTTTTTTAATGGGATTTTTTAAAACTTTAGATAATTGATCAAATGGATCAAATTCCATCAGTAGATGACATTACATAATCCCAACTAGAAATCTGCCAACTGAATGAATGTTCAAGGTGGGAACTGAGGAACAGGATAAGTTAGAAATTGTTGGTAACCCTCTTGTTAGAGAACTGAAGTCAAAGGCTACGTTCTACAGGATGAGACTCCATACATTAATATAAAACTTTCCAATCTGTATTTTCAGTTGAGTCTGGAATAGGAAATGGCAACCCAATCCAGTATTCTTGCCTGGAAAATCCCATGGACAGACAAACCTGGCAGGCCCAATTTCATGGGGTCACAAAGAGTCAGACATGACTTAGCGCACATGCACACAGAACATTTTTAGTTAGTATCTTTTGTAAATTTGCAAGAAATCAGAAATGTCTAACTCAATGTATAAGCCTTTTCCTTTTTCATATTTATTTATTTATTTGGCTGCACCAGGGGTTAGTTGCTTCCAGCTTGTGGGATCTAGTTCCCTGACCAGGAATTGAACCCAGGCCTCCAGGATTGTGAGCACTAAATCTTATCCACTGGACCACCAGGGAAGTCCCTATAAGCTTTTTTTAAAGGTGTTGTTGTTTTTTTTTTTTTTTGTATTGAGGTAACTTTGCTTTATAACATTATGTAAGCTTCATGTGTACAACTTTGTATTTCTAGTTCCATATACATTACAGTGTGCTCACCACTAAGATTTAGTTTCATCCTTCACCATGCAATTGATTTGCCTTTACTCACTTTGTCCTCCCCTCCTCCTCTTCCCCTGGGTAACTACTGCTCTGTTCTCTTTATCTGTGTGTTTGTTTTTGGTTGATTTGGTTTGTACATTTGTTTTTTGTTTCCATATTCCAAATATGAGTGAAATTATATGGTGTTTGTCTTTCTCTGTCTGACTCAGCATAATACACTCAGGGTCCACCCATGTTGTCACAAGTGTAAGCCTTTTTACTTTTTATTTTGTTTTTCAAATTCTTGGCTGCACTGCATGGCATGTGGGATCTTAGTTTCCTGACCAGGGATCAAACCTGTGCTCCCAGCACTGGAAGGTAGAGTCTTAACCAGTAAACTGCTGGGGAAGCCCCAGCCTTTTTATTTTTGACTATGATCCAGTTTTGTTAGTATAAATGAAAGCCTTGTATTTATGCTAATTTTTAATTCTTTTAAGGTATCTTGATATTGGGTGAGGTAAAGGGAGGAGCCCAGATTTTTAATTTAACTATCTGCTGTTGATTGTGGTGCCATAAAGCAGGATAGGGAAGAAGTGATCAAGACTTGCTTAAGGGTTGAAAGAGATAACAACTTGTAATTTAAGACATCTGTGAGTCGTGCAGAGTGTTGATGTCTGTTAAATGTTGAATACAAGGTCCTTTGGCTCAGATGGGAAATACTCTGCCTGCAATGCAGGAGACCTGGGTTCCATCCCTGGGTCAGGAAGATCCCCTGGAGAAGGGAATAGGTGGCTACCCACTCTAGTGTTCTTGCCTGGGGAATTCCATGGACAGAGGAACCTGGAGGGCTTCAGACCATGGAATCACAAAGAGTCAGACATGACTGAGCAACTAACTAACACTGTGTAGGGCTTCAATTCAGTTCAGTTCAGTCTCTCAGTCATGTCCAACTCTTTGCGACCCCGTGAATCGCAGCACGCCAGGCCTCCCTGTCCATCACCAACTCCCAGAGTTGACTCAGACTCACGTCCATCGAGTCAGTGATGCCATCCAGCTATCTCATCCTCTGTCGTCCCCTTCTCCTCCTGTCCCCAATCCCTCCCAGCATCAGTGTCTTTTCTAATGAGTCAACTCTTCACATGAGGTGGCCAAAGTACTGGAGTTTCAGCTTCAGCATCATTCCTTCCAAAGAAATCCCAGGGCTGAGCTCCTTCAGAATGGACTGGTTGGATCTCCTTGCAGTCCAAGGGACTCTCAAGAGTCTTCTCCAACACCACAGTTCCAAAGCATCAATTCTTCAGTGCTCAGCCTTCTTCACAGTCCAACTCTCACATCCATACATGAC
>SJYV01051512.1:30158-46714 GCA_006410875.1 Neotragus pygmaeus | reverse complement strand
CATTGCCTTTCTTTGGAATTGGAATGAAAACTGACCTTTTCCTGTCCTGTGGCCACTGCTGAGTTTTCCCAATTTGCTGGCATATTGAGTGCAGCACTTTCACAGCATCATCTTTCAGGATTTGAAAGATCTCTACTGGAATTCCGTCACCTTCACTAGCTTTGTTTGTAGTGATGATTTCTAAGGCCCACTTGACTTCACATTCCAGGATGTCTGGCTCTAGGTTAGTGATCACACCATCATGGTTATCTGGGTCATGAAGATCTTTTTTGTACAGTTCTTGTGTGTATTCTTGCCACTTCTTCTTAATATCTTCTGCTTCTGTTAGGTCTAGACCATTTCTGTCCTTTATCGAGCCCATCTTTGCAGGAAATGTTCCCTTGGGATCTCTGATTTTCTTGAAGAGATCTCTAGTCTTTCCCATTCTGTTGTTTTCCTCTATCTCTTTGCATTGATCGCTGAAGAAGGCTTTCTTATCTCTTCTTGCTATTCTCTGGAACTCTGCATTGTAAACTGTCTGTTCCCTGATTTATTCTCCAGACACTTCCCCATGACAGAGGGTGCCCCTGCCACTTCTGACTGCTCACTGTTGACTCTGTTTGCACTGGCTGTTCCCTATTGGAACACCTTTTTATAGCCCTCCCTCTCCATCACTCAGGCTCCTGTTTGAATACCTGGTGTGACTGCACTCACTCCCATCAAAGAGCGCTGGAACAGTGGTTCAGAGAGGGAGTTGTGGAGGCAGCCTGTCTGGATGTAAACCCCAAGCTCCACCCTCGCCTGCTGCAACCGTGGCAGTAGCTCTCAGTTTCCTAAGATGGTGGGGATAATATTAGAACCTCACATAGAACTATTGTTTTTGTTGTTCAGTCACTCAGTCAAGTACCACTCTTTGCGAGCCTATGGACTGAGGCACTCCAGGCTTCCCTGTCCCTCACTATCTCCCAGAGTTTGATCAGACTCATGTTCATTGAATCAGTCATGCCAGACAACCATCTCATCCTCTGTCACCCCCTTCTCTTCCTGCCCACAATCTTTCCCAACATCAGCATCTTTTTCAATGAGTTGGCTCTTCATATCAGGTAGCCAAAGTATTGGAACTTCAGCTTCAGCATCAGTCCTTCCAGTGAATATTCAAGGTTGATTTTCTTCAGGATTGACTGATTTGATCTCCTTGGTGTCCAAGGGACTCCTTAGAGTCTTCAGCACCACAGTCTGAAAACGTCAGTTCTTTGGTGCTCAGCCTTCTTTATGGTCCAACTCTCATATCCATACATGACTACTAAAAAACCATAGCTTTGGCTAAATGGACCTTTGTCTGCAAAGTGATGTCTCTGCTTTTTAATATGCTGTCTCGGTTGTCATAGCTTTTCTTCCAAGGAGCAAGAGTCTTTTAATTAAGAAGAGTAAATGAATTATACCGAGAACTTATGGCATGGCTCATAAAGTGTTCTTTACACCTTTGCTATTACTATCCAGTTCAGTTCAGTTGCTCAGTTGTGTCTGACTATTTGCGACCCCATGAATCGCAGTTCACCAGGCCTCCCTGTCCATCACCAACTCCCGGAGTTCACTCAAACTCATCTCCATCGAGTCGGTGATGCCATCCTGTTACTATTAGTTGCTATCTTAATAAGACAGCCCGGATCATCGTCCATCAAAAAATTTTTTTTAAAGATTTGTAATAACAGTCTGAGCAAAAAGTGCCAACTTACAACAATGACTATTCTGGTCTTTCCTAAATCTTATCACAAACAACTGTTTTTTTTTTCTCCCCTCTTTTTTATCTTTAAGTTAATTTTTTGTAGATTGCCATAATCTGTAGACTGCCTATCTTTTATACTGTTATTGTTTTCTTAAGCATTTCCTGATACTTGCACATATGGATTATTTCCAATTTTTAATTTTCCTGGTTGAATCTGATGAGTGTTTTCTTATGACTTAATTGCCTAAGTTTCTTTTTGAAAATTTAGTCAAGTTTTATTTTTATACATTTTATGATAAATTTCTCTGAATGTTCTCAGAAATGTTTCTATATTATAATATGTATCTATTAGCCATTATAAATGCTAACATAAGAAATTTAAGACTATATCCATGTGTCCTTTGAATTTATGAATATAAATTATAATATACCAAAATTTAAATAAGCTGAAAATAATACTTCTGTAGCAAAGAGCAAGGGGTATGAAGTTTAACAGTTTTTAACATATAAATTACTGTAATTTAAAAAATTAACTTGGAAATAATGAAGTAGCTGTGGATCTGTTTAAACTGAAATTAAAACAGTCCTTTTGATGTAGGACATATTATTTAGTTCTTGAGAAAAGTAACCCATTAGGAATTGAGTTGTTACATAAACATAATCGATGCTTTCTTTTTAATGCCAACCTATTTCCTTTTCATATTTAGCATAAAGGCTATTTCATAGCAGAATTATAACTAATATAAATGTCAGTGTAATGAATTTATTCATAATGATTGAAATGCTTTTAAATTTTTAATCTTTTCTTAGTTTTATTGTGACATAGTTGACAAATACTCTTTTTTTTAAACCTTTGAATTAGATCACAGAAAATTCTGTACTATCCATTGCACTGGTTACTTGAGAAGCTGGCCTCCAAATATTGTTGGAATGGAAGAAGAAAGGGACAATAAGAAAGATAGGAGTAATTTCACCTGCCTTGTTGCCATTGGAAGACTACGTCCACATATTGTCCCACAGAACAGTGGCGAGATTAAAGTGAAACCAGCTGAATTTATTACCCGTTTTGCAGTTAATGGAAAATTTGTCTATGTTGATCAAAGGTAAACATTTATTTGCCATACTGACTAGAGTTCAATGGGATATTTAAGGCTACTAAAGATGTGGCTTAGTAGCACGGCTGGATTTTTTTTTTTTAAGCTTTAGAATAGGAAATAAAGCTTAAATGAAATAAGAATATGGATACATCTGTAACCAAATTGTAAACTTAAAATATCTCTTAGCCAGTGGTGCAGAAACCGTGCACGGCCTATGGCCACAGTTTTATTGGCGCAGGGTGAAAACAGCATACCGTGGATTAGGTTGGTGGCCTCTGGAACAGCCTGGTGCCTGGGTGTCCATTCTGCTTTGCAACTCTAATCTGGGTCTAGGGCAGCCAAAGGGAGCCCAGTGAAGCCAAGGCTTACTCATCTCCTGGCCCACTTCTCTGCTGTCTTGATCATGTATGGAGAAACAATCCTCCAGAAGGGGATACATTCACCAATTCTGAACTTTACTTTTAATTTTAAAACTAGGGCAACAGCAATTTTAGGATATCTGCCTCAGGAACTCTTGGGAACTTCTTGTTATGAATATTTTCATCAGGATGACCATAGTAATTTGACTGACAAGCACAAAGCAGGTATGCCTTGAGTGGGGTTGCCTTTTAGTACTATTTAATTATGGTTTCAACTCTTAATTTTTCATACCTGTGAAATCTGGACCTTGAGTTAATCCTTAAAGGGCTGATTTATACAGTAGTAAACTGTTATGCTGATTATTATCTTTTCTTGTTAAGTTCTACAGAGTAAAGAGAAAATATTTACAGATTCATACAAATTCAGAGTGAAAGATGGGTCTTTCATAACTTTAAAAAGCCAGTGGTTTAGTTTCACAAATCCTTGGACCAAAGAACTGGAATATATTGTGTCTGTCAACACTTTAGTTTTGTAAGTAATATTTTATGTTGTTAAGACCTTTTTACTAATTTCAAATGAATATCTTTGTTTCCCTCTTTTCGTCTTGCTAAATCATTAAAACTATTTGATTCTCTAGCTTTATAACTTAAGTTAATGCCATTTGCAGCAACATGAGTAGACCTAGAGATTATCCTACTAAGTGAAGTAAGTCAGACAGAGAAAGACAAATATATGATATCACTTACATATATTAATAGAATCTTAAAAATTATAAATATAGTAGAAACTAAACATTGTAAAGCAATTATACTCCAATTCAAAAAAATAATTTTTTTTTAAAACATTCTCATCACAAGGATAAAAATTGTAACTATGTGTAATGACAGGTGTTAATTAGACTTTTGTGGTGAACATTTTTCAATATATGCAAATATTAAATCATTATCTTGTACACCTGAAACTAATATGATGTTATATGTCAATTATATCTCAATAAAAAGTTGAGATTTTACCCTCCAAAATTAAAGAATGACACAAATGAACTTATTTACACAACAGAAAGAGACTCACATAGAAAATAAACTTATAGTTGCCAAAGAAGAAAGGGGGGAATAAATTGGGAATTGATGATTAATAGATACAACTACTATATATAAAATAGATGAACAAGGACCTACTATATCAGAGAGAACTATATTCAATATCTTTTAATAATCTATGATATAATGGAAAATAAACTGAAAAAGAAAATATATATATGTGTATAATCACTTTGCTAAACACATGAATCATTGTAAATCAACTATACTTCAATTAAAAAAAAAAAAACCCATGTGATCCCCAGGCTTTGTAACTTGAGTATATATTTTGTAACTTGAGTATATTATATATGTATATAGTTCATTCACTGCTCATTGGTATTAGTTCTCAGAATTAAGCTAAAAGTTTGCCCTTTTGTAATAAATTCCTTTTGGCTTGGTATAAAATGTGACAGTAGATGCATTTATTCAGTCAGTTTTTTCCTACCCTTCCTGGCCTTCTTGTGTCCTTCCAAAAAACACTGTGGATGTGGCTTTAAACTGTTTATAATTGTAAGGAGGCTTCACTAGTGGCTCAGATGGTAAAGAACCCACCTGCAATGTGGCAGACCTGGCAGACCTGGGTTCGATCCCTGGCTTAGGAAGATCCCTTCGAGGAGGGCATGGCAACCCACTCCAGTATTCTTCTCTAGAGAATCCCCATGGACAGAGGAGCCTGACAGGCTACAGTCCCTGGGGTCGCAAAGACTCTTGGACACGACTGAGCAACTAAGCACATAAGCACGTAATTGTTAGAAGTAATTTTGGCCTCCACATCATTTTTTCATGTCCGTCTTCTAAACTTTGGGACCACATATACTCGTGTAAAAATATTTGGCTAAGGGATAATAAGCAGGAATACAGACCATTCACTCCCTTCCAAGCCCTGGTCTATGGCTATGTCAGCCTAAAGAAAGAGCCAGCTTTTCTTGATATGCTCAATAGGCTAGCATGGCCCCATTCCAAGTATTATTTTTCTATGTTCTATTTGAAATTGCTATAAGATTTTATCAATCCAATTCTATTTCCTTATATAAAATATTTAGTTTTTTTTTTAAGCCCCTCCAAATCTTAGTACCTGCAGTAAGTACTAATTACCCATCCTGACAATTCTATTACTCATCCCAATAATTCTTGACTTCTTATCATTAGACTATGAACTGAGAATTTGTATCTGTGAGAACATACACATTACAGGGTAATATGGCATCTGGCAAAAGCTCTGGTACTTAGCACATCAATACCTCGGTATTGGTGGTGACATTAACAATATGTATATAAAACACTAATGGGTCAAGAACTGACCATTCAGATACACAGAGCTTAATGTAGTTGCTTTAACATTTTCCTTCACCTTAAAAAAATCACCTATGGTGTTTCTGAATTCTAGGGGACATAGTGATGCTGGAGAAACATCATTGCTTCCTTGTAGCTCTCAGTCATCAGAAGGTAAGCTTAGTTTTAGGTGTGAAGACTTGTTACTAAGAAAGTTATCATCTTTATCTGTCTTAGAGAGGGAAAAATTTCTAAGTGAACTTGGAAAGATTTCAGTGGGTTGAGTTATCCTCCTCAGAATTCCCACAGTACTTTGGTCACACTTCTGTTATAATCTTATATTGTATCGCAATAAGTTGTTCACTCAGCTGGCTCACCCCTAGACTGTGAGTCCCTTAAGAGAAGAAGTGGTGTTCTACTTATTATCGACCACCAGCTGCTAGCATAGTTCCTTGTATATTAGAGCACTCAAATGTCTGTTGGTCAAATTCATGAAAAGCACCAAGGGGCAGTTATTGTAGCTATTTACCACAGGAATATGTTGACATTTTATTTGCATTAATTAATAAAAATTAACATATTAGGAAATATTAAAAGTAGAGTCATATTCAGCCATAAAAAAGAATGAAATATTGCCGTTTGCAGCAATATGGATGGACCTAGAGATTGTCATACTAAGTGAAGTAAGTCAGAGAAAGACAAATATGGTATCACGTATAGGTGGGATCTAAAAAAAAAAATACACATAAACATATTTACAAAACAGAAATAGACTCACAGACACAGAAAACAAATTTAGGGTTACCACAGGGGAAATAAAGGGGTTGAGGGGGATAAATTAGGAGTATGGGATTAACAGATACACACAGCTATATGTAAAATAATAAGAATTTCATATATAGCACAGGGAACTATAATCAATATCTTGTAATAACCTATAATGGAAGAGAATCTGAAACAGAATATATATATATATATATATATATATATACATATAGTACAACTGAATCGCTTTGCTGTATACCTGGAACTAACAGTATTATAAATCAACTATACCTCAATAAAAGAAAAAAAATAGTATTGCTCTGCCTTTAGTGTAGAGGTTAAAGCGTGAAGGAACTGTCTGTACTCAAGGGTTATAGGTCATGATTGACCTCTCAAAGACTTCCCATATACTTGATTCACATCAGTCTTTATAAGCATCTTAAACCATTATGAGAATGTTTGTAAGGTAAGCATGAATGTTTCTAACATTTTAGGATGCAGCTGGTTTGTTTCTTTTAAAGAGGGAAATGGGAAATATATTTGAATTGAAAAAAAGACATTGACCAGCTTATATACTTTTTAAAGTCCTCAGTTGAATCTTTTGTCATGATTTAGGATCCTCTAGACAGTCTTTTATTAGTGTGCCTGGAACGTCTACGGAAATATTACTTGGTACTGGTAGTATTGGAACAGATGTTGCAAGCGAACTTCTGGACTTACAGAGGTAATGTTTGATTACTGTAAATACTTTCACAAGTAGAATAATCATCTTATTAACCATACAAATATTAAAAAATCAATAAGTTTCCTATATGCAAACAGTAGCCAGTTTAATAACATAATGGAAGAGATCACATTTATAGTAGCAACTTAGTTTGTAAAGTCCTTCCTAAACATGGCACAGAACCTGGAATTCATTAAGATAAAAATGGATAAATTTAATTGTATAAAAACTCAAATGTAACTATTACCATTGTAATTAACAAGATTAAAAAACAAATTGTAAGCCATAGAAAATTTGTGTATTACATAGGATAAAATACACTAATTATCTTAATATATGACACTTTTGACTGTGTGGATCACAACAAACTGGAAAATTCTTAAAGAGATGGGAATACCAGACCACCTGACCTGCCTCCTGAGAAATCTGTATGCAGGTCAGTAAGCAACAGTTAGAACTAGACATGGAACAGGAGACTGGTTCCAAATTGGGAAAGGAGTATGTCAAGGCTGTATATTGTCACCCTGCTTATTTAAATTACATGCAGAGTACATTATGAGAGATGCTGGACTGGATGAAGCACAAGCTGGAATCAAGATTGCCGGAAGAGATATCAATAACCTCAGATATGCAGATGACACCACCCTTATGGCAGAAAGTGAAGAGGAACTAAAAAGCCTCTTGATGAAAGTGAAAGCGGAAAGTGAAAAAGTTGGCTTAAAGCTCAACAGTGCAGATGGTGACTATAGCAATGAAATTAAAAGACGCTTGCTCCTTATAAGAAAAGCCAAGACCAGCCTAGACAGCATATTTTGAGCATTACTTTGCTAGCATGTGAGATGAGTGCAATTGTGCGGTAGTTTGAGCATTCTTTGCCATTGCCTTTCTTTGGGACTGGAATGAAAACTGACCTTTTCCAGTCCTGTGGCCACTGCTGAGTTTTCCAAATTTTCTGGCATACTGAGTACAGCACTTTCACAGCATCATCTTTCAGGATTTGAACTAGCTCAAGTGGAATTCCATCACTTCCACTAGCTTTGTTTGTAGTGATGCTTTCTAAGGCCCACTTGACTTCACATTCCAGAATGTTTGGCTCTAGGTGAGTGATCACACCATCATGATTATCTGGGTCGTGAAGATCTTTTTGTACAGTTCTTCTGTGTATTTTTGCCACTTCTTAATATATTCTGCTTCTGTTAGGTCCATACCATTTTTGTCCTTTATTAAGCCCATCTTTGCATGAAATATTCCCTTGGTATCTCTAATTTCCTTGAAGAGATCTCTAGTCTTTCCCATTCTGTTGTTTTCCTCTATTTGTTTGCACTGATCACTGAGGAAGGCTTTCTTATCTCTCCTTGCTATTCTTTGGAACTCTGCATTCAAATGGGAATATCTTTCCTTTTCTCCTTTGCTTTTCACTTCTCTTCTTTTCACAGCTATTTGTAAGGCCTCCCCAGACAGCCATTTTCTTTTTTGCATTTCTTCTCCATGGGGATAGTCTTGATCCCTGTCTCCTATACAATGTCACAAACCTTAGTCCATAGTTCATCAGGCACTCTATCAGATCTAGTCCTTAAATCTATTTGTCACTTCTGCTATATAATCATAAGGGATTTGATTTAGGTCATACCTGAATGGTCTAGTGGTTTTCCCTATTTTCTTCAATTTAAGTCTGAATTCAGCAATAAGGAGTTCATGATCTGAGCCACAGTCAGCTCCCAGTCTTGTTTTTGCTGATTGTATAAAGCTTCTCCATCTTTGGCTGCAAAGAATATAATCAGTCTGATTTCGGTGTTGACCATCTGGTGATGTCCATGTGTAGAGTCTTCTCTTGTGTTGTTGGAAGTGAGTGTTTGCTATGACCAGTGCATTCTCTTGACAAAACTCTGTTAGCCTTTGGCCTGCTTCATTCCACACTCCAAGGGCAAATTTGTCTGTTACTCCAGGTGTTTCTTGACTTCCTACTTTTGCATTCCATGTATGTAAGAAGACTCTTGTGAGTCCCTTGGACTGCAAGGAGATCCAGCCAGTCCATCCTAAAGGAGATCAGTCCTGGGTGTTCATTGGAAGGACTGATGCTGAGGCTGACACTCCAATACCTTGGCCACCTCATGCAAAGTGTTGACTCATTGGAAAAGACCCTGATTCTGGGAAAAGACTGAAGGCAGGAGGAGAAGGGTACTACAGAGGATGAAATGGTTGGATGATATCATCAACTCGATGGATATGAGTTTGAGTAAACTCTGGGAGGTGGTGATGGACAGGGAGGCCTGGTATGCTGCAGTCCATGGGGTCACAAAGAGTCAGATATGACTGAGTGACTGAACTGAACTGATGAAGAATTTTATAGTATAAGGTTATTGAATGTTATGTTAAACTTTATATATCATAAATTTTATATAATTTTATATATAAAACTTTGTGGGTAGTAAAAAGAATACAGTTGTCAAGGAAGTTTTAAAAATAGCCCCATATTTTAAAAAAAGTTGGAGAGTAGACTTGAAAAAAAATGGCCAAGAAACTTTAAAAATTGCTCAACCCCACTCATAGTTAAAATTATATATATATATATACACATCCAAAATTAAATGATAATAAGATACCCATTTTCATTTAGGAGATTGTCAAAAGTTTGAAAGTTTGATAATATTGGTGAGAGTGCAAGGAAACAGTCAAACTGTCCATGGGAGCATAAATTAGTGAAGGCTCTTGGAGGGTAATTTAATAATGCCCATCAAAAATGTAGTTGTATATAGTCATAGACTCAACAACCTTACCTCAGAAGCAAATATTCTTTTACAACTACAAAAAGATCCATGAATAAGACTGTTCATTGCTGCACTTGTCTACAGTAGGGATTTAAATATTTATCATAACCACAACTTATTATGGTGTATCCATACAGTGTTATACTTTGCAACAGTTAAATATTAGGTAGTTCTATTTATGCTAAAATGGAAATAACTTTATATGTTTAATAGAAAAAAAGCACAGAAATAGAACAAAAGAATAGTATTATGGGCTTCCCCGGAGGCTCAAACAGTAAAACATCTGCCTGCAATGCAGGGGACCTGGGTTTGATTTCTGGGTCAGGAAGATGCCTCGGAGAAGGAAACGGCAACCCACTCCAGTTCTCTTGCCTGGAAAATTCCGTGGACAGAGGAGCCTGGTAGGCAATAGTCCATGGAATTGCAAAGAGTTAGATACAACTGAGCAGCTTCATTTTCACTTTCATAGGAAAGAAAAGATATGTGTGGATATATGTGAATATGCATATATGCAGGCCCATAATTACTCATCTAAAACCCTTTAGGCAGGTTTTAGATAAATTTTAAACTCAGAATTTCCTTAGATTTGAGAAAAATAATGTTTTGGAATTCAAGTTTTTAAGAGATAGGTATAATACCCCCAGAAAACAGTTATATCATGGGCAGTACCCCATAATAATTAAATCAGTGTTTCTCTAGTGAGAAGTATTTACAGATTAAGTGGTGAAGTGTCTAGGAGGAAAGGGGAAGTATGAGTTTGGGTTAAATACATTTAACAAGATTAGGAAAGGACAGTTTTTTTTTAAATTAATTTATTTTTAAATGAAACAAGGATGAATATTTTTAATGACAAAGGTACAATACACAAAGAAAATAGACATCATAAACCATTAGACATCTAACAACAAAGAAACAAAGAACTTAAAGCAAAAATCAGAAGAAAAAGATATATAATCAGTAGCCGCAGCCGCCCATGTTGCTTCCCTGATTCATGGTTGTGGGTGCTCCAGACTTGGCGCCTCTGGAGGGAGCGGCCAGTGGGCCCGCATCTCAAGTCTGTGGGATTTGAGGCTGGGCTGCTGTGGCCGCCTCCTTCTGGTGCCTGGGCCACCCTGATAAGCGAGGCTAGGGCAAAGCAGGTTGACCAGCACACATCTGGAGATCTCCCTGGCTGGGGAGGATGGGAGGAGGCCGAGGGGATTATGTCCAGGAGGAAACTCCACCTCTCCACCACTGAATGTGTCATCAAAGAGATCAAGCCCTGAACCTTTGGAGTGGGAACACTGATTTCAAGACCCTAGACTACCAGAGAATTAACCCTAGGGAGTATCCAATAGTGAGAACTCACACAAAGGAAACCACTTGAATCCAAGACCCAGCATCACCCAACTACCAGTAGCACCCTGTGCAGGACACCTCATCTAAACAATAAACAAAGCAAAAATACAAACCAAATCATCAGTAGAGAGGATTACCACCTCACTCAGCCTTGCCCATCAGAGGAAAAACAAACAAACAAGCAAACAAACAAAAACTCAGCACAAATCTCACCCTATAGGAAGCTTACACAAACTATTAGACCAAACTTACCAGGGCCAAAAGGAAGAAAGAATTCAGTCTTGAAGCCTGGAAAAAGGAGACCTCAAACACAATAAGTTGAAAAAAAAAGATAATGAAAACGCAGAAAAATATTACACAAATGAAGGAACAAACTAGAAACACAGAAGTCCAAATATTTGAAAAGGAAATAGGCAAACTACCTGAAATAGAATTCAGAATAATGATAGTAAAGATGATCAAAAACCTTGAAAACAAAATGGAGAAAATGCAAGAAAAAATTAACAAAGACCTAGAAGAATTAAAGAATAAACATACAGAGACAAACAATTACTGAAATTAAAAATACTCTAGAATGGACCAATAGCAGAATATCTGAAGCAGAAAAATGAATCAGTGAGCTAGAAGATAAAATGGAGGAAATAACTTTTGAAGAGCAGAATAAAGTAAAAAGAATTAAAAGAATTGAGGATAGTCTCAGAAACGTCTGGGACAATATCAAACACACCGACATTAGAATAATAGGGGTCCCAGAAGAAGAGAAGAAGGGGTATGAGAAAATGTTTGAAGACATTATAGTTGAAAATTTCCCCAACATGGAAAGGAAAATAGTCAAGTCCAAGAGACACAAAGAGTCCCATACAGGATAAACCCAAGAAGAAATATACCACAACTCATACTAAAACAGACAAAGACTAAACACACAAAAAAAGAATATTAAAAGCAGCAAGGAAAAAGCAACAAGTAACATACAAAGGAAATCCCGTACGCTTAACAGCTGATCTTTCAGCAGAAACTGCAGGCCAGAAGGGGATGGCAGGATATATTTAAAGTACTGAAAGGGAAATATCTACAACCAAGATTACTATACCCATCAAGGACCTCATTCAAAATTGATGGAGAAATCAAAAGCTTCTCAGACAAGCAAAAGTTAAGAGAATTCAGTACCACCAAACCAGCTTTACAACAAATGTTAAATGGACTTACATAATCAAGAAATACAAGAGAAGAGAAAGATCTACAGAAACAAACCCCAAACAATTAAGAAAATGGCAATAGGAACATATATATCAATAATTACTTTAAATGTAAGTGGATTAAATGCTCCAACCAGAAGACACAGACTGGCTGAATGGATACAAAAACAAAATCCATATATATGCTGTCTACAAGAAACCCACTTCAGATCTAAAGACATATATAGACTGAAAGTGAGAGGATGTAAAAAATATTTCCATGCAAATGGGAAGCAAGAGAAAGCTGGAGTTGCAACCCTCATATCAGACAAAATAGACCTTAAAATAAAGAAGATTACAAGAGATAAGGAAGGACACTACATAATGATCAAGGTATCAATCCAAGGGGAAGACATAACAATTGTAAATATCTATGCACCTATATCCTTAACAAAATTTTAGCAAACAGAATTCTGCAACACACCAAAAAGCTCATATACCATAATCAAGTTGGGTTTATTCCAGGGATGCAAGGATTCTTCAATATATGGAAATCAATCAATGTGATATACTATATTAACAAATTGACAGATAAAAACCATATGATAATCTCAATAGATGTAGAAAAAGCTTTTGACAAAATTCAGCACTCATTTATATTAAAACTCTCCCAAAAAAATGGGCATAGAAGGAACCTATCTCAACACAGTAAAGGCCATATATGATAAAACTACAGCAAACATTCTCGATGGTGAAAAACTGAAAGCATACCCCCTAAGATCATGAACAAGACAAGGGTGTCCATTTTCACCACTATTATTCAACATTGTTCTGGAAGTACTGGCTACAGCAATCAGAGAAGAAAAAGAAATAAATTGAGATGGGAAAAGAAGTAAAGCTCTCACTGTTTGCAGTTCACATGAAACTATACATAGAAAACCCTAAAGATAGTATCAGAAAATTACTAGAGTTAATTAGTGAATTTAGAAAAGTTGCAGGATACAAAATCAATACACAGATATCACTTGCGTTTCTATATACTAACAATGAAAAATCAGAAAGAGAAATTAAGGAATAAGTCCCATTCACCATTGCAAACAAAGAATTAAATATGTAGGAATAAGCTTACCTAGGAAGACAAAAGAACTGTACATAGAAAATTATAAGACACTGATGAAAGAAATCAAAGATGACATAAACAGATGGAGAGATATTCCATGTTCCTGGGTAGGAAGAATCAATATTGTGAAAATGACTACACTACCAAACACAATCTACAGATTCAGTGTGATCCCTATCAAACTACCAATGGCATTTTTCACAGAACTAGAACAAAAAATATCACAATTCATATGAAAACACAAAAGACCCCAAATAGCCAAAGCAGTCTTGAGAAAGAAGAATGGAGCCGGAGGAATCAACCTTCCTGACTTCAGATTATACTATAAAGCTACAGTCATCAAAACAGTATGGTACTGGCACAAAAACAGAAATATAGACCAATGGAACAAGACAAAAAGCCCAGAAATAAACCCATGCACCTATGGGTCCTTACTTTCAACATAGGAGGCAAGAATATACAATGGGGCAAAGTCAGCCTTTTCAATCAATGGTGCTGGGAAAACTGGAGAGCTACATGTAAACAGATGAAATAGAACACTTCCTAACACCATACACAAAGATAGATTCAAAATGGGTTAAAGATCTAAATGTAAGACCAGAAACTATAAAACTCTTAGAGGAAAACATAGGCAGAACACTCGATAACACAAATCAAAGCAAGATCCTCTATGACCCACCTCCTAGAGTAATGGAAATAAAAACAAAAGTAAACAGGTGGGGCCTGATTAAACTTAAAAGCTTTTGCACAGCCAAGGAAACCATAAGCAAGGTGAAAAGACAACCCTCAGAATGGGAGAAAATAATAGGAAATGAAACAACTGACAAAGGATTAATTTCCACAATATACAAAGCAGCTCATACAACTCAATACCAAAAAAATAAACAACTCAATCAAAAAGTGGGAAAAAGACCTAAACAGACTATTTCTCCAAAGGAGACATACAGGTGGCTAACAAACACATGAAAAGATGCTCAACATCGCTCATTATTAAGTTCAGTTCAGTTCAGTCGCTCAGTCGTGTCCGACTCTTCGCGACCCCATGAATCACAGCACACCAGGCCTCCCTGTCCATCACCATCTCCCGGAGTTCACTCAGACTCACGTTCATTAGAGAAATGCAAATCAAAACTACAATGAGATAGCACCTCACACTGGTCAGAATGATAATCATCAAAATGTCTACAAACAATAAATGCTGGAGAGGGTATGGAGAAAAGGGAACGCTCTTGCACTGTTGGTGGGAATGTAAATCGATACAGTCACTATGGAAGATGGTATGGAGATTCCTTTAAAAGCTAGGAATAAAATCACCATATGACCAAGCAATCCCACTCCTAGGCATATACCCTGAGGGAACAAAAATTGAAAAAAGACACATGTATCCCATTGTTCATTGCAGAACTATTTCCAATAACTAGAACATGGAAGCAACCTAGATGTCCATTGACAGATGAATGGATAAAGAAGTTGTGGCACATATACACAATAGAATATTACTCAGCCATAAAAGGAATGCTTTCGAGTCAGTTCTAATGAGGTGGATTAACCTAGAACTTATTATACAGAGTGAAGTAAGTCAGAAAGAGAAAGATAAATATCATACTCTAATGCATATGTATGGAATCTAGAAAAATGGTACTGAAAATTTTATTTACAGGGTGGCAGTGGAGAAACAGACATAGAGAATAGACTTATGGACATGGGGAGACGGGAGGAAAAGGTGAGATGTATGGAAAGAGTAACATGGAAACTTACATTACCATATGTAAAATAGATAGCCAACAGGAATTTGTTGTATAGCTCAGGAAACTCAAACAGGGGCTCTGTATCAACCTAGAGGTATGGGATGGGGAGGGAAAAGAGAGGGAAGTTCAAAAGAGAGGGAATATATGTATACCTATGGCTGATTCATGTTGAGGTTTTACAGAACACAACAAAATTTTGTAAAGCAATTATCCTTCAATAAAAAAATAAATCAAATTTTAAAAGATATAAATCATAAAGAAAAAAGATAATCATGGTGAGACATATTAACATTTCTCTGAGAGTATCTTATCAAATGCAGAAAAAATAAGAATAGGAGCATCTTGAATTATGTTATTAGTAATTTACATATAATACATTTATATTTATATTAATTTTACATCCTACACAAAAACATTTAAAATTTTATATCTCGTACATTATTATTAGGTGAGGAAAGGACAATTACTGAAGCTGTTTGGTGGGTGTATGAGATTTCATTACATTATCTGCTTTTATATCTCTTTGGAGTTTTCCATAATAGCTCTAAAATGTATTTCTGAAGTGAATTGTAAGTATTTGTACTAAGTAGCACAAAGTTCAACCAAGAAAATTACTCTCTGAGTAGGGTTATAGTCCAACTCCCTTTGTCTGCATGTGGATATCCAGTTTTCTCACATAATTTGCTAAAAAGACTTCCTTCTCCCATTGAACAGTCTTGGTTCCCTCGCTGAAAATCATTTGACTGTATATGCTGGAAGAGCAACATAAGGAAAGCAAAAATTGAGCCAGACGTTGCTAGCTGGGAACCATTAGAATGTGCAGGGTGCAGTGTATGGAGTTTTACAAATGGAGGCACCTTGGCCAGTGTATGGCGTTGAGTAGGAGAAAGCATGCTGGTTTCAGCAAACCACAAGGAGATTCATTGAGGAAGAGATCAGGCCACTGAGCAATGGAGTTTTAACTCAGTTAAAAGGGACTGAGGTGAAGAAGTTAAATAGCAGGTTTTTGCCCAGTAAACTAATATGAAGAAAACCATATTTCAGAATCTGGTAGTGACATGCATGGTTAGGGGAAGTTAGCTTTTTTCATCTTTCAGTTCAGTTCAGTCACTCAGTCGTGTCCGACTCTTTGCGACCCCATGAATCGCAGCACGCCAGGCCTCCTTGTCCATCACCAACTCCCAGAGTTCACTCAAACTCCCATCCATCGAGTCGGTGATGCCATCCAGCCATCTCATCCTCGGTTGTCCCCTTCTCCTCCTGCCCTCAATCCTTCCCAGCATCAGAGTCTTTTCCAATGAGTCAATTCTTTGCATGAGGTGGCCAAAGTACTGCAGTTTCAGCTTTAGCATCATTCCTTCCAAAGAAATCCCAGGGCTGATCTCCTTCAGAATGGACTGGT
>SJYV01051512.1:8822-27796 GCA_006410875.1 Neotragus pygmaeus | reverse complement strand
TTTCTCATGATGTACTCTGCATATAAGTTAAATAAGCAGGGTGACAGTATACAGCCTTGACGTACTCCTTTTCCTGTTTGGAACCAGTCTGTTGTTCCATGTCCAGTTCTAACTGTTGCTTCCTGGCCTGCATATAGGTTTCTCAAGAGGCAGGTCAGGTGGTCTGGTATTCCCATCTCTTTCAGAATTTTCCACAATTTATTGTGATCCACACAGTCAAAGGCTTTGGCATAGTCAACAAAGCAGAAATAGATATTTTTCTGGAACTCTCTTGCTTTTTCGATGATCCAGCTAAACAAGAGCTAATTGAGTGGTTGATGTTTTTAAACCTTGAACCACAGAATGGGAAGTCAGCCAAGCTATATACATTACATTGTGAAAAATCTCCAAGACATGTCACTAATCTTTTCATCTGTGTTTCCTACTTAATTCACTTCATTTTTCTGTTTTGATTTCTCCCTCTATAATTTCTTGTCAGCTGCATCCTTGGGAATACACAAGGCCATAAAGTTATGTTTACGCCATTATGGATCACATAATTGAGCATTTAGTAATATATAACATCCTAAGTTTTACATATTAAGTATTGAAGAGATTTGTTATCTCTTCAAAGCCTATGATTATGTTTTTGTCTTCATGTGTTTCATTGATTTTGTACCTGGAGATGACCTATTATAGTAAAAACATGATGTATTTTCCACTTAAAGAAAAGGTTGCAGAATATTAGGAAATCTTTCTTTACTCTAGTTTTGCTTTTCAGTATCCTAATAAGAACTGATTCTTGATGTCAGTGCTTATTTTGAACGGTGTAATTGTTCCATTACTATGCAACATGTTGTATTAAGACAGGTAACATGATTTCCTAAGAGCTTTCACCTTGGGGTTTTATGTTTCTATTTACTATAGTGTTTTCAGCACTCTGTAGTCAAATATATGTCTGGCTCTGAACAAGTCAGTCTAATGATGAAAACTGTTGTGATATTCAGTCTTTATGTTCCTCCCTGCATTTTTATCAGACTGTATTCAGAAGAGAAATTTCTCTAAAATATATATAAATAACGTGTAACATGTTTTATGTGTCATTTTTGAAGGTTACAGTCATCTTCATCCCTTGATTCAAGTCCAACAGATTTATTGAAAGATACACACACTCTAAACTGCAGGAATGTAAGTACTTTTGTAAATGATAATATTCATGAAATAAATGAATGATAAAATTGGTCCTTTTTGATTATTTCTTTTGAGAAAAGAGGCCATCCTATTAAAAAAAATAATTTCTTTCCAGAGTTTTTAAGAGGCAGTGTAGAATAGTGGTTAACAGTGAAGTTGCTGGGACCCTAATGTCTGGGTCCAAGTTTTGATTCACTTACTGCTGGGATAACCTCCTGTGTGTTTTTTAAACTCTGCACCTTAGCTTCCTCATTAGTGTGTCAATTAAATTATTTAATTCACAAAGAAATAAAAAAAAAACCTCACAGTTCCTGGGGCATAGTATGTGCTCAACAAATAATAGTTATTATTGTTATTTTAACAAACTCCAAGTCTATGGATTAAAAGTACTCCTAATGGTCTGGAAGAAAGCTTAATATAAGCTACAAAATAAGTATTACCTACTATTTAATTCAATTGAACAAATATTCGCAATTTGAAATACATACAAAATGTGTGTACTGAACATAGCACTGAATATATGGAAGACCCTTATATAATGTAATTGTGATGTATCCCAGACAACAAAATGCACTAAAGTAGGTATACTTCCCAGGTGGCGCTGGTGGTAAAGAGCCCACCTGTCAATGTAGGAGACATAAGAGACTCGGATTTCATCCCTGGGTTGGGAAGATCCCCTGGAGAAGGAAATGGCAACCCACTCCAGGATTCTTGCCTGGGAAATNAGTAGGTATACTTCCCAGGTGGCGCTGGTGGTAAAGAGCCCACCTGTCAATGTAGGAGACATAAGAGACTCGGATTTCATCCCTGGGTTGGGAAGATCCCCTGGAGAAGGAAATGGCAACCCACTCCAGGATTCTTGCCTGGGAAATCCCATGGACAGAGGAGCCTGGCGGGCTATGGTCCATGGGGTAGAAAAGAGTCAGACACAACTGAAGTGATGTAGCACAGAGCACATGAGAATGTGGGAGAGAAGAGAGGTTAAATCTGGCCAGGGACAAGAGGGAACCTGAAAGTATCTTTTTATATTAACATAGACTTTTGTTCTGGTATTTTCAAGTTTTACTCATACACTTGACACCTGCTTATTGGATATGTATTTTGTGCCAGACTGTATACCAGAAACAGGGATTTAAGTCCTTGTAACACATAAGAATCTCTGAGTAGTATATGTTATGTAGGCATTATGATAAAGTTTATCAGCTGAATCAGACAATATAGGTAAATGATTTCTTTTGATGAGCTATATTGAACATCAGATTGGCCTGTGTCTGTGTAACACTGTGACAACTTTTTGGTATGTCTTTGGTTTAATACATTCCCTGTTCCAAAGCAGTATTTCCCATTGTAGCTTTGGATGAGATATAGTTTTACCATCATTTTTAAAATATTGAGATGTTTTTCCTTCTTAATCTAAAACTTTCCCTTATGTGTGTAATTGTGTACTTTAGTTATGATTATGAATAATGTGGGAGCTTTGGAGTCAGATGGACTTGGGTTAGAATCATGGCTCCAACACTTTAGACAAGATATTAGACTCTTTAGGCCTCAGATTCTTGACCTCACAATATTTGTAACATGAAACAAAATTTTATTTGTGGAGTACTAAGCACAGGACACTCAGTAAGTGCAAACTGCCCTGTTGTTCATGAAGGCACACCCACATATGAAAACTGCTGAGAAATCTTTATTTCATTCAAATAGGAAACGTACTGTTTTTTATTTTGTCGTTACAGATGTCAGATAAGGAGTTGATTACCCTAAGTCCATCTGAAATAGGGGAACGAGAGGCTACAAAGCAAAATCAAAGTGCTATTGCTCCCCTCAGTCATGAACCACTCCTCGGTAAGATTTATTTCACAACTGACCACCATTTTGGTTTTCCAAAAACTGTTTTTTTAGTCACTGTAGTTTCAGGCTTAGGAAATTTCTACACATGCTAAAAGCTTTAAAACTAAGTTTTTCCCCCAAACTACAATGAGATATCACCCTGCACTGGTCAGGATGACCATCATCAAAAACTCTGCAAATTCAGCCCTGTTGGAGGGAGCATATATTGGTACAATGACTATGAAGAGTATATCGAGTTTCCTTAAACTAAAAATAGAGCTACCATATGATCCAGCAATCCCACTCATAGGCATATATCTGGAGAAAACTAATTCAAAAAGATACATGCACCTCAATGTTTGTAGCAGCATTATTTACAATAGCCAAGACATGGAAGCAACGTAAATGCCCATCAACAGATGAATGAAGAAAGAAGATGTGGTATATATACACACAATGGAATATTACTCAGCCATAAAAAGTGGAATAATGACATTTGTAGCAACATGGATGCACCTAGAGATTATCATATTAAGTAGATCAGACAGAGAGAGACAAATATCACATAGTATCACACATGTGGAATCTAAAAAAAGACACGAATGAACTTATTTACAAAACAGAAGTAGACTTACAAACAGAAAACAAATCTGGTTATCAAAGGACAAAGGCAGGGGGAGGGATAAATTAGGAGTTTGGGATTATCAGATACAAACTACTATATATAAAATAGGTTAACAAGGTCCTACTATATAGCTCAGGGAACTCTATTCAATATAGTATGACAAACTATAATGGAGAAGAATCTGAAAAAGAATATATATACATATATGAATCACTTTGCTGTATACCAAAAACTAACACATTATAAAATCAACTACTTAAAAAAAAAAAAACAACTAAGATTTTTCATTCAGGACCTTAAATACAGTAGTCACAGTGTTAATTTTTCAGTGTATGCTACTTAGGTGGTACTAGTGGTAAAGAACCTGCCTGTCCGTGCAAGAGACATGAGAAATGCAGGTTTGTTCCCTGGGTCGGGAAGATCCCCTGGAAGAGGGCATGGCAACACACTCCAGTGTTCTTGTCTGGAGAATCCCATGGACAGAGGAGCTTGGTGGGCTACGGTCCATAGAGTCACAAAGAGTTGGACACAACTTAAGTGTCTCAGCACACACAGCACATTTTACTTAATGGACCTGTCACTGAAAGTCTGATTATCAACTGAGTTGTTATGAATATTATTAAAACACAATTTAAATAAAACTAAAGCTCTTGTATTTAGGGAAAAATTCCATTCTCCAGAAAAAAAATTTTTAAATATACCAATCATAAAAATTTTAAGATGTAATTATTCATTTTAACTGCTGCTGCTGCTGCTAAGTCACTATGCAAAGTCCGAATAAAGAAACTTGAAGGGATACAGTTTTATGCTCCTCATAACTGCCTCTGATCTCCTGAAAATAAATGTTAAAGAGAATCAGAGGGGAAAAAAGAAAGTGAAAGTGTTAATTGCTCAGTCGTGTTTGACTCTTTGGGACCCCATGGACTGTAGCCCTTCAGACTCCTCTGTCCCTAGAATTCTCCAGGTAAGAATACTGGAGTGGGTAGCTATTTCTTTCTCCAGAGGATCTTTCCGACTTAGCGATCAAACCCAGGTATCCTGCATTGCAGGCAGATCCTTTACTGTCTGAGCCACTGGGAAAGCCCTGAGAATCAAAAGCCTTGAAGGAACGTGGACATTCATGTTCACACAAAAACACATATTATGTGTTCAGTTACTAAGTCACGTCTGACTCTTTGCAATCCCATTGACTGTAGCCTGCCAGGCTCCTCTGCCCGTGGGATTCTCCAGGCAAGAATACTGGACTGGGTTGCCATTTCCTTCTCTAAAAACCACATATTAATCCTCTTAAATTCTATTGTACTTTGGAAGATACTTAGAAAACTGATTAATCTCTCACTGTGTTTTAACCATGGATTTCTAGAACCTCTTTAGTATCTGATTTAAAATACATTTCCATGGTTCCTCTTTATTTCCTTTTTCAATCAAAAATCTGAGGACTCCTTCCTTTCATTAGAGTCTTTCAAATTTTCAGAAGGTGATACTTTTGTCTCAACCTTATCATTTTGGAGTTAAACAAGCATGTTCACAAGGCACATTAAAGTTAAAATTCTCCTTCCAGGCTCTATATACACACATGAATAAACCCCAGCCCTTACTGTCCAACTCTCTCAAAAAGTCTGTACCTCTTAGTGCTTTTATTTTCTATTAGAAAACTCGTAGACTAACTCCCTTATGTGCATCAAATGAGTGAAGTGCAATTTATCTGACAGCAGATTGTTATAAAAATAGGCAAACCATTAAAAAATATATCTGGCATCTGTAAAATGTATGCTTTGCCTTCAATAATACATTGTATGGTATCCTAAACTTGCTTTGCCAATTTCGATGATAACTCATTTTTTAACCTCCAAATGTACTTACACAAGCCTGTATTTCAATTCGATAGGAGAAGGAGTCCAGCTGGACTTTGAAGCCCTTCGTGACAATGATGACACAGCCATGGCTGCCTTCATGAATTACTTAGAAGCAGAGGGGGGCCTGGGAGACCCTGGGGACTTCAGTGACATCCACTGGACACTCTAGCATTTGATTTTTAACTCTAGACATGAGAAAAGTCTTGAAGCATTTCATTTACAAAAGACTATATAGTCTTTGTATCCTTTGTATACTGTTTTTATCTTTTATTCCTATTAATGGTCTGCCAGTTTTTATAGATTTGCTCCTGACTTTAATAGGGATTTGGGGAAATGTGATGTCTCCCTTCAGAGTCACAGAATTTTCTATAGACTGTTTTAGTCATCGACATGGCTTCAAACCCACTAGTTGCTATATTTTTGCTAAAGTCTTTTTAACCAAGAATGCCACGTGTATCTTGTTTTGGTTTTATTTTTATTTTACAGTGCAGTTGTTTTGATTTGGGGGAGTTTAATGTGTAGACATTTTCCTTGTGTCTGAGATTCATTTATAATTGACTTAGAAGGTTTGTGTAATTTGGAACATTTCCTCATATATTTCCTTCACTGAGGACAGGGCTTATCCACTTTAAGAAAATAGTGAGTACTTGAACATTTAAAGGGATAGTGCAATTTGTAATTTGATCACAATAAATACTGTAGTCAGTCTTTGTGGACTTGGGCAAGTACAGAACCACAATAGTTATGCTCAGTTGAGCACTTTGAGATAGATTTTAAGTGAGATGATTTCTTATTTAAAACTCAAAAGGAAAAGCTGAGAAAGTGTCAACTTTGCTTACAGAAAAGGAAAGATCTTGGGCCCTAGAGCTGGGTGATTAGCCTTTGCCTTAATACTCAAGAGTATTAGGATTTACTCTTAATAGAAACACTCAAGATTTTTATTACAGATAGAACAGGTTTCTGATGCTGAAAAGGTATTTAGCAACAGATTAGTCTTAGTGGAAGAAGTGGGTCCAGGCAGATTCAATGTCTTGCATAATGTCACAATTAAGTTCATATGTCTTTCAATGTTTGCTGCTAAGTCGCTTCAGTCATGTCCGACTCTGTGCGACCCTATAGACGGCAGCCTACCAGGCTCCCCTGTCCCTGGGATTCTCCAGGCAAGAACACTGGAGTGGGTTGCCATTTCCTTCTCCAATGCATGAAAGTGAAAAGTGAAAGTGAAGTCAATCAGTCATGCCCGACTCTAGCAACCCCATGGACTGCAGCCCACCAGGCTCCTCCGTCCATGGGATTTTCCAGGCAAAAGTACTGGAGTGGCGTGCCATTTGCCTTCTCTGCTTTTAATGTTTAATGTATGTAAGCCAGTGTCTTTATACACATTTCGGAAAACAATAGTCTCATTAGTTAAATGATTAGTTAAGTGACCTAGGAACTAGTTGTTGACTCTCTAAATTATTAGGAAATTACAGTTACTATTGCTTGTAACCAAAGCTAATTACATAAATGACAAGTACATTTTTAAAACCATGAGGCAATGAGAAAGAATTTAAAAACCAATTTTCCAGCTATAATTAAAAATTGAAAGCAGTTTTAAAACCAGTAATCTAGAAGTGGCTCAAATTGAGTGCAAGAATTAAGGATATTTAAAATACTGTCTTTATATCTACATGTTTGAAGATCATAATACTGTAATATTGTAATGGTTCCATAATACCTATGGTTTTAATAGCTGTTTCTAGTTTACCAAGTGTATTCCCATATATTCTCTTTTGTGCCTTGCAAATAAAAGTAAGATAGGCTGGGAAGCTAATGGGGAAACCCCTGGGGATCAACTCCAGTTTTCTGTGTCATGCTGTCCTTCTCCAGCAGAGTTTCCTGAGAGCCTCTCACCAAACAAGGCCTCCTTTTTACCTTACATATATATCCTTAGGCTGCAACAGATTAAACTTTCAGACACGTTAATGGACAACATAGTAACGTCACAACCAAAATCATATGTTCCTTCACATGTGACATTTGCAGAGGCCATGTGGGCAAGGATGTATTCCCCTGTTGTCTTGAGCCAATGCAATGTTCCAGCAATGTCAGAGGTTCAGCACCACCCCTGGTTCTGGCATTTGAGAGCTTGGGGGACATTCAAGTATAGAATAAGCCAAAGCCAAAGAAATCTCACAAGATGGGGGTATTGGCTTGTAGCAGCCTGTGCAGGATATTGGGGCTTCGCAGGTGGCTCATTGGTAAAGGATCTGCCTGCCAATACAGAAGAGATAAGAGACTTGGGTTTGATCCCTGGGTCAGAAAGATTCCCTGGAGGAGGAAATGGCAACCCACTCCAGTATTCTTGCCTGNGATATTGGGGCTTCGCAGGTGGCTCATTGGTAAAGGATCTGCCTGCCAATACAGAAGAGATAAGAGACTTGGGTTTGATCCCTGGGTCAGAAAGATTCCCTGGAGGAGGAAATGGCAACCCACTCCAGTATTCTTGCCTGGAGAATCTCCATGGACCGAGGAGCCTGGTGGGCTACAGTCTGAGTTAGACACTACTGAGCACACACACACACATATGCACACAAGCATGATAATTAAGTCTGAAGAAGCATGACAGATACACCTGTTCTCTAAGTCAAATAGAGAGGTCTGCCTACAGAGGTAACATTTCAGGAGTCTGGACCACTGCAGGTGGTGCTAAATCTCCAGAGTCAGCCTAAGCCAGTGTAGCAGGATAGGTCACTGTGGCCCCTTGACCTCCCAAGGAAGTGGGGGCAATCCTCATGATCCAGGGATCTGAGAGGCAGACTTTATCAAAGCTGGTCATTCCTGCTTGCACAGTAGCAGTTCTCTCTCTTTGTAAGAGGAGAGGTTATTCCATAGATTTATGGATGGATAGTAATTGAATTGCTTTGAATTGAATGCTTTGATTCTTTAGTAACCCACTCTGATGTTTATCTTCTTGCTCTGCACCCAGAATTCACTCGAAGCATTGTATGATGCTGTAGCTCTAAGTTCAGTGCTTTCTTCATGCTTTCTATTTACGTTTGATTGCTGTTAAGAGTGACATGTTTTTTATGCTTTACATTATACTGTTTTATTTTACTCGAACCAATTAATTTCTTACATGTTGGTGAAAATATCTACCAATTTAATCAAATATCCTAAAGAAAATACTATCTTATTTATTTTTTAATTCTAAGAATTACCTACATGGGAGGCATGCCTGGATTGAGAGAGCCTGCTAAACTAAATTTTTGTGTGTGACCTCAAGAAAGCCATTTTAACTCTCTGTACCTCAGTTTCCTTATTTGTAAAAAGAGGTTTGATCTCTCCATTTACTTCCTGTGGAGTAATGATTCTCACCCATAGGACTCGAACCCATAATCAGATGCCAGAAATATTCAGCTCAGTATGATAGCCACTGGCCATATGTGGCTACTGAAAACTGGAAACGTGACTCGTATGCATTGAAATGTGCTGTGAATATAAAATGAACATTGCTGCTGCTGCTGCTGAGTCACTTCAGTCGTGTCCGACTCTGTGCGACCCCATCAACAGAAGCCCACCAGGCTCCCCCATCCCTGGGATTCTCTAGGCAAGAACACTGGAGTGGGTTGCCATTTCCTTCTCCAATGCATGAAAGTGAAAAGTCAAAGTGAAGTCACTCAGTCGTGTCCAACTCTTCGCGACCCCATGGACTGCAGCCTACCAGGCTCCTCCGTCCATGGGATTTTCCAGGCAAGAGTACTGGAGTGGGGTGCCATATACCAGATTTCAAAGACTTAGTATTTAAAAAAAGGAATATAAAATATCACATAACAACTTTATATTGATTACATGTTCAAATAATATTTTGGATATACCAAATTAAACATTAAAATTAATTTTATTTTCTTACTTTTATAATGTAATTACNCCATATACCAGATTTCAAAGACTTAGTATTTAAAAAAAGGAATATAAAATATCACATAACAACTTTATATTGATTACATGTTCAAATAATATTTTGGATATACCAAATTAAACATTAAAATTAATTTTATTTTCTTACTTTTATAATGTAATTACTAGAAAGTTTTAAATTACACATGTGATACACATTATATTTTCATTCTTCAGCCCTGCTCTTGGACATTTTATTAAGTGGATATTATTTAAATAGATCAAAATTTATACTATTAAGTATGGTGTTTACCTCTAACTGCTATAAAGAACATTTATTGATCCTCGGTTCAATGTAAATAACTGTGAACGTTTATCAATGTATCAAATTTAAAACTGTTTTGAAATTAGTTAACTTAGGAGTATTAAACATTCATTAACCTGAAATCAAGTAAAACTTGAGATATACACTGTAGTAGTCACTACATTTGGAAATCACTGATAAACAGACAAACAGGAAGATACAGAACAGACTTTTGGTAACTAAACAGAAATAAAGGGAGGTATGTAATTACAGTGTCACAATGGGAAGAGGCTGTGTTCTTTGGATGTCATAATGAGAAATCTCCATTGAGTCTAGGGCACAAGTGTATAAAATAGCCAGTCTCTAGGTATCGGCCCATGTTTAACGGGTCCAGTTTCAGATCCTGTTTTAAAGAGGAATCTGTCACCCAGGTAGGTCATTGCTGGGCTCTGGAATTAGAGACTCAGGTTTGCCGAACAGAATATTGTGGGCACCAGCAGGGCTGACATCTCATTGGTAGAATTATCAGAAGCCATAAAGAAAACCTGCTGGGTGGCCACTAGGTGTCACTTTCTCATCCCTATAGGGCTTTGTTTACATTAATTTTTCTAAGTTCCATGGGGCCTAGGAGAGGCATTTAGGACTTTTGTGCCTAGAATAAATCTGCCTCTGTTTAATAAGGAATGCTTTTTTAAGAGAAGTCTGGGAAAATCCTTTCCACATAAAATAAGAATTTTTGTTTAGGATCATTCCAGATGTGAAACTCATCCAACTGGGGGCATGCTTTCTGAATTCATTTCAGAGAATTTGGTGTGTGTGTGTGTCACTGCTCATACAATCTTGAGTTTAGGTCTGTCTTTTATACAACCTTTAAGGTCTTTTCTGTTTCACTTGCTCTTGTCTGTATGTTGGTATTTTTAAAATTTTGTGGGAAATAATGAATAATGAAATTAAACTATATTTTATAGTAAGTACTAGTTTGGGGTTTTTATTTAACATATTAAACTTCCTCTAAAAACGTATGCCCTTAATTTCTAAAGTGAAAAGAGTGGGTAGAAGATCCAGTGTTCTAAAACCACTGGAGGGTATTTCCGTGGTGGTCCAGTGGCTGAGATTCCACACACCCAATGCAGGGGCCTGGGTTCAATCCTGGGTCAGGCAACTAGAATCCACATGCCACAGCTAAGAGTTCGCATGCTGCAACTAAAGATCCCATATGCTGCAACAAAGCTAGAAGATCCTGCATGCTACAACTAAGACCTGGCTCAGCCAAATAAATAAAACCACTGGGAAGGGAGATACATATTACTTTACACATTTTAGGGTGTGTTCATCAGGGTGTGCTGACTGCTATAGCAACTCTAAAATATCAGTGGCTTAACCTGGTAAAGGTTTCCTTCTGCTCATATCACATCTGATGTCATCAACACTGTTGGTCTCTGACTCTACTTGTCACTCTTCTTTGCCTCTCCCTCTTTCCATCTCTCAGCTCTGTTTTTCTCTAAGTGAGTTTTATCCTCTAATGGACCTTCTTTCCCATACTGATGCTCAAAACCTCCAAGCACATATTGCTCTTGTACCTGGCAATTAACAATCAAAAGAGAGCTTCTCTGTTTCCTAGTAACTCCCAGAAAAACCTCCATTGATCAGGCCTCTGTTTCTGTTTGGTTCACATGGACTCTATTCTGTGGTCAGTAGGCTGGAATGAATATACAGATGGCCAGGCTTTGGTTCCATGACCAAACCTCAGTTAAAAGGTATCCTTGAAAGAGAAATCATGTCAAAAATAGCCAACTGCCCAGGTCCAGGAAGGAATAGGGATGTAGGCAGAAGGAACAACGGAAAACTCATAATTCTGGAGAGTTGATGATTTCCTAGAATTGTGAGTTTAGGTTATGTGAGCCTCAAGTATTTTCAGATTGTTTGGTTTTAGTGGTTTGTTTTTTTCTTTTTTTGAGGGTGGGGGTAGCGTGTGTGCCTACTGTCACGCAGTAGTGTCCCACTCTTTGCAATCCCATGGACTGTAGCCCACCAGGCTCCTCTGTCCATGGGATTTTCCAGGCAAAAACACTGGAGTCAGTTGCCATTTCCTACCCCAGAGGATCTTGTTGATTAAGGGATCAAACCTGCATTACAAGTTATATCATATGCTTGTAAGCCTTGGCTACCTCTTTTATTTAATACCCAGCCACTAGTCAATTTGGAGGGCTCTGACCATAGCTTCAAACAAAACAAGTGGAGGTGATGGAATTCCAGTTGAGCTGTTTCAAATCCTAAAAGATGATGCTATGAAAGTGCTGCATACAATATGCCAGCAAATTTGGAAAATTCAGCAGTGGCCACAGGACTGGAAAAGGTCAGTTTTCATTCCAATCCCAAAGAAAGGTAGTGCCAATAATGCTCAAACTACCACACAATTGCACTCATCTCACAGGCTAGCAAAGTAATGCAAAAATTCTCCAAGCCAGGTTTCAAGAGTATGTGAACTGTGACCTTCCAGATGTTCAAGCTGGACTTAGAAAAGGCAGAGGAACCAGCGATCAAATTGCCAACACCCGTTGGATCACCAAAAAAGTGAGAGAGTTCCAGAAAAACATCAACTTATGCTTTATTGACTATGCCAAAGCCTTTGACTGTGTGGATCACAAATAACTGTGGAAAATTCTTAAAGAGATGGAAATATCAGACTACCTGATCTGCCTCCTAAGAAATCTATATGCAGGTCAAGAAGCAACAGTTAGAACTGGACATGGAACAACAGACTGGTTCCAAATTGGGAAAGGACTGTGTCAAGGCTGTATATTGTCACTCTACTTATTTAATTTATATGCAGAGTACATCATGAGAAATGCTGGACTGGATGAAGCACAAACCGGAATCAAAATTGCTGGGAGAAAATCAGTCACCTCAGATATGCAGATGACACCACCCTTATGGCAGAAAGTGAAGAAGAACTAAAGAGCCCCTTGATGAAAGTGAAAGAGGGGAGTAAAAAGTTGGCTTAAAACTAAACATTCAGAAAACTAAGATTGTGGCATCTGATCCCGTCACTTCATGGCAAGTAGATGGGCAAACAACAGAAACAGTGACAGACTTTATTTTGGGGGGCTCCAAAATCATTGTAGATGGTGACTGCAGCCATGAAATTAAAAGATGCTTACTCCTTGGAAGAAAAGCTATGACCAACGTAGACAGCATATTAAAAAGCAGAAATGTTCCTTTGTCAACAAAGGTCTGTCTAGTCAAGGCTATGGTTTTTTTCAGTAGTCATGTATGGATGTGAGAGTTGGACTATAAAGAAAGCTGAGCGCCAAAGAATTGATGCTTTTGAACTGTGGTGTTGGAGAAGACTCTTGAGAGTCCGTTGGACTGCAAGGAGATCCAACCAGTCCATCCTAAAGAAAATCAGTCCTGGGTGTTTATTGGAAGGACTGATGTTGAAGCTGAAACTCCAATATTTTGGCCACCTGATGCGAAGAGCTGACTCTTTTGAAAAGACCTGGATGTTGGGGAAGATTGAAGGCAGGAGGAGAAGGGGACGACAGAGGATGAGATGGTTGGATGGCCTCACTGACTCAATGGACATGAGTTTGGATAAACTCCAGGAGCTGGTGATGGATAGGGAAGCCTGGAGTGCTGCGGTTCATGGGGTTGCAAAGAGTTGGACATGACTGAGCAACTGAACTGAACTGAAGACATGTATATCAGTTAAAAGTCAGTATTGAAAGGCATAAAATTACCAAAAATAGCTTGCTTCTTGCTAATTCTCACTGTCCAGAACAATCTAACTTTTTTTCATTGTTTTTTTTATAGTTATATATCTAAACGTAGTTTTATTGCCACTTCTTGATTTGTCCAGGATGGGTATAGAACAGGGAACCAACAATTTATTTAAAATATTCCCCTATTATGGAACATTTAGGATGTTTGGCAAGTTTTACTATTATGGGTAATATGTCAGTTAACATCCTTCTACAGAAATACATTTATTATTTTGTTTAGAATGAATTTTTTGAAATTTAATTACAAATCAAAATTGCCCAGTTTCCATTATGTGTGTATACAGTGTTCTTTCCAGAGTTAATTTTTACCCAGACTAAATATGTTGATTTTTTTAAAATATGCTTTCTGAGAAAGCAAACTTTCACTGTATGTTGCAGGGAACCCAAAGCCAGGGCTTGTGATAACCTAGAGGAGTTAGGATNTGTGTGTATACAGTGTTCTTTCCAGAGTTAATTTTTACCCAGACTAAATATGTTGATTTTTTTAAAATATGCTTTCTGAGAAAGCAAACTTTCACTGTATGTTGCAGGGAACCCAAAGCCAGGGCTTGTGATAACCTAGAGGAGTTAGGATGTGGGTGGGAGGTTCAAGAGGGAGGGGGCATATGTATTACCTATGGCTGATTCATGTTGTTGTGTGGCAGAAACCATCACAATATTGTAAAGTATTTATCTTCTAATTAAAAATAAAAAAGGAAAGAAAACTCTCCTTCCAAGATCATATAAGCCCCACTTCTAGGTGTCATGTGCTTTCATAATTTCACCCTAAAGTCTTCAATCCAGCTGAAGTTTACTTTAGTTGATAATCATACAGAAATTTGTGTATTCTTTCCAAAATATTACCCACTTGCTCCATAATCATTCAGTGACTAGTCCCTTTCCCTCCTGTTTTGAAAAGTTACCTTTACTATCTTTTAAGTTCTTATACTGTATACTATTCGGGAACCTGCTTGGGAAAGATGTGGTGGTGGTGGGGAGGCTGGAGGGAAGAGACTTCCGTACTACCGAGTTAATCTGTCTATTCTTCTGGCAGTACCAAACTGTTCCATTAAATGTAATAGAGTTTGATGCTGATAGTGTATCACCTACTTTTCCGAAAGGCTCAGAACATGACTTTCCAAAACATGCTGCTTTGGCAAGTTATTTTAAGTTGAAGGCACTTGAGAAACAGCAGATACAGGAAGAGCTCTGTGACTGTCTGATTCTGTCTAAAAGCAGAACACGAAATTTCCCCAAAGAAAGGTGCCATCCCTGCGAAAGGAAGAGAAGAACATTCTTATTACCAGAGATTGGAAATTGATGCTGAAATTTCATGTCCAAACAGACCATCTAATATAATCCCAGGGACTTCCCTGGTTGGTCCAGTGGTTAAGAATCTGCCTGCCAATGCAGGAGACATGAGTTCAATCCCTGGTCTGGGGAGATTCCACATGCGGTGGTGCAAGTAAGCCAGAACGCTGTTAATTACTGAGCCTGTACTCTAGAGCCCATTCTCCTTAACAAGAGAAGCCGCCACAATGAGAAGCTCGCCCAGACCACAGGGAAGACCAAGTGCAGCCAAACAAGAAAAAAGAATCTGCCTTACAGTGTAGGGGATACAGGTTCCAGATGTGAACCCTGGTCAAGGAGCTAAGATTCCCACATGCCATAGGCAACTAAACCCCTGCTGGGACTACACAGCCCACACACTCTGGAGCCTGCCCGCCACAACTAGAGAGAAGCCTGTGGGCCACAATTAAGACCAGAGGCGGCCCCAAAAAGAGGTCCAGTCCAGTTCCATTTGGCAGGCAAAACATAGGTTAAACTTAAAGTGCTGTATATAAAGAGAAAAGACATATTTAAAACATTACCCCAATCTTTCATTAGCTCCCTCCGTTTAGTTCCTAGTCACTATCCTATGATATACTGCCCCCAGCCCGAGCTCCTGTGTCTCGTCCCCGCAATTTATCCTTCTTTGTGTAAAAATGGGCATAAGCTTTTGGGCCGAAGAGCTTCTTTGGGTTTTCGTTTTCCATCTGAAGACTCTCATGTACACACACAAAATCAAATCTGAATGCTTTTCTTTTGTTAACGTGTCTTTTGTCAATTGAATCCTCAGGCCCATCATAGAACCTAACAGAGTAGAAGGAAGTTTTTCCTCCCTCAACACTTTCTCATTCCTTTTTTCTGAAAAGTTTTAAAAATAAATATGTATTTCTATGTATTTATAAATTTGTAAAATCATGTCAACAGTAGTCTTTTCTGATCTCAACATTTCTTCCTTAATAAACTTTTCAATTTGTCAGACTACAAATAGATCACTTGAGTTAATTACACTTATGCTACAACTGAGTCTTTCAGAAATGGTGTTGATATGTTTAGCATTCTTTTACACTTTTGTTATATATAGAAGACACTTATTCTTGGAACAACCATCTGTCCAGTGCTACAGCTTGCCTTCCCTTAAATTGTTGACAATCTGAAGGAATAAGAATAAAATCTAAACTGTATTAAATTCTTATAATGGCAGGCACAGGTCCTAATCCTTTTAAGTGTGTGAATTTAAGCTGCCTAACAACCTTGAAGATAAATGCTGGTGTTGCCCCATTTTATACATGAGGAAACTGAGTCTCAGAGTTAAATGACTCGACGATGTCGCTCTGCTCATAAGCTGTGGAGTTGGACCTAGACCTGATCTGCCCAGACTGGTGCTCTTAACCCTGCGTTTCGGTAAACACTTTGATCTGCTGTAGGACTCTCAGGGTGTTTCTACCTTCTCCCAACCCCCTCCTCAATGCACCACTATTTTTCTTTTCCTCTTTTAAAAAATATCTTTTAAATTACAAAACATATATCAAAATGTATTGTCTTAACCATTTTTAAGTGTACAGTTCAACAGGATTAATTATATTCATGTTGTTATCCAATAGACCTCTAGAACTTTTTCACTGTGCAAGACTGAAACTCTATACCCATTAAACAACTCCTTACTTCCTCCTGCTCTCAGCCTCTGACAACCACTAGTCTACTCTCTGTTTCTGTAAGTTTGACTGCTTTAAATGTCTCATTTAAGTGGTGTGTGTATTCAGTCGCTCTGTAGTGTCTGACTCTTTTGGGACCCCATGGACCCACCATGCTCCTCTGCCCATGGAATTTTCCAGGCAAGAATATTAGAGTGAGTTGCCATTTCCTTCTCCAGGGGATCTTCCCAACTCAGGGGTCAAATATACGTCTTTTGTGTCTCCTACTTTGGCAGGTGGATTCTTTACCATTCGACAGAGGAGTCTGGTGGGCGGCAGTCCATGGGGTCGCAAAGAGTCAGACAGGACTAACTAACTCTCACTTTGATCACCACCTGGAATATCTCATGTAAGTGGAGTCATACAGTATTTATTTTTTGACTGGCTTATTTCACTCAACTTACTGTCTCCAAGTTTCAACTATGTTGTAGCATATGCCAGAATTTTATTTTTAAGGCTGAATAATATTCCATTATATGTATATACCATGCTTTCCTTTGTTTATCCATCAGTAAATATTTGCTTCTGTCTCTTGCCTCTAAAATCCCATGGATGGAGAGCCTGGTGGGCTGCAGTCCATGGGGTCGCTAAGAGTCCGGCACGACTGAGCAACTTCACTTTCACTTTTCACTTTTGCATTGGAGAAGGAAATGACAACTCACTCCAGTGCTCTTGCCTGGAGAATCCCAGGGATGGGGGAGCCTGGTGGGCTGCTGTCTACGGGGTCGCACAGAGTCGGACACGACTGAAGCGACTTAGCAGCAGCAGCAGCTTGGCTATCGTGAATAATGCTTTTATGAACATGGGTGTACAAATATCTCTTCTAGATCCCACTTTTAATTCTTTTGGCTATATACTCAGAAGTGGGATAGCTGGATTACATGTGGTAGTTCTATGCTTAGTTTTTTGAAGAAATGCTGTGCTGTTTTCTGTAGTGGCTGTACTAGTTTACATCCCTACCAGCAATACAGAGTTCTGATTTCTCCGCGTCCAAATAACACTCGTTATTTTGTTTTTCTTGTAGTACTCATCCTAATGGGTGTGATATGATAGCTCCTTGGGTTTTTATTTTAATTATTAGAATATAGTTGATTTATCACTGTGGTTTTGATTTGCATTTCTTTAATTATTTGTGATATTGTGCATCTTTTTCTATGCTTGTTAGCCATTTGTAAATCTGCTTTGAATAAATGTCAAGTCTGTTGCTCACTTTTCAATCAGTATATTTTTTGCTATTGAGAGTTGCAGGAATTCTTTATATTTTAGATACTAACCCTTTACCAGGTACATGGTTTGTAAGTATTTCCTCTCATTCTGTAGGTTGCCATGTCATTGTTAATTGTTTCTTTTGAGGCCCTGAAGGTTTTAAGTTGATGCAATTTCCTTTATCTATTTTAACTTTTGTTGTCTATGTTTTTGGTGCCTATTTACATCTCAGTTGCTGAAGGATATATCCAATCTATTGGAAAAGAAATATATTACAAATTTTAAAGACAATAGGGATATGAACTTTGAAAACTTTAGGAAATTTCTTGAAATAGGTAGTAAGGAAATTATATTTACCAATCATTACCTAGCAAATATGAGGAGCTAACTTACACAATTACACAGGAAGAAATGGGACAAAGAAGAACCATGGCAAAACAGATGGTTTTGCCTTTTTATTGAGTCAGCCACTTTATGTCTTTTGATTGAAGCATTGAGTCCATTGCCATTTAAAGCAATTATTGATAAATATGTACTTATTGTCATTTGTTACTTTATACTTGTTTTCTTGTTGGTTTGGTCATTTTCTGCTCTTTTTGTTTCTTTCTTGTGGCTTATTTCTTTAGCGATATCCTTTCTTTCTAGTTTTGATTTGTGATACCATGGGGTTCATAGATATATTTACCTGTTTTATACCAGTAGTCATTTCAGCTCAAATACATTCTAAAGGATCTACATTTTTCACTCCCCTCACCATGTTTTGTGTTTTTGATGTTGTATTTTACATCTTCCTGTTTATCCCTTCACTGTTTATTGTATTTATAGTTGATTTTACAATTTTTTTCTTTTAATTTTTTTATCTTTTAATCTTTTTACTAGCTTATTTAAGTTGTTGACCCACAGTCTTTGCTACATGTTTGCCTTTATTCCTGAGATTTCCCTTTCCTATAGAGTCTTACTTGTTATAGTTTTTTCTTTTCCACTTAGAGAAGATCCTTTACCATTCCTTTCAGGATACATTTAGTATTGATGGACTCTTAGTTTTTGCTTATTTGAGTTTTTAAAAATCTCTTCTTCAGTTCTGAATGAAAATCTTGACAGGTAGAGTATCCTTGGTTGTAGATTTCTCCTGTTTAGGACTTTAAATATATCATACAATTCCCTTCTGGCCTACAAAATTTCTGCAGAAAAATAAGCTGATAGCCTTATGGGCATTCCTTCGCATACAACTTTGTTTTTTCTCTTGCTGGTCTTAGAATTCTCTTTAACTTTTACCATTTTAGTTATTATGTGTCTTGGTGTGGGTCTGCTTGTGTTCATATT
>SJYV01051511.1:0-14295 GCA_006410875.1 Neotragus pygmaeus | reverse complement strand
AAAAAAAAAAAAAAAGTCCCCAGCTGGGAAGGATAACAGCTCCACTCCACAACAGAATACCACCCGACGTCATGTTTTAGCATCATGCTTTTCTGTCCTCTCACTCAAAATCCTAATATACTGTTGAGACAGATACTTGCCTCGTTCCTTTCACTATTTTCCTTTGGTTCGCTTGGCTGTTTCCCTGCACAGAATTTTAACCTTGACTAGAGGGCTTCTAAGGGGCTGCCTGGAGTGACACCCAGTGGTGGAAATGAGACTTGACAGCGGCTCCTTGTTTCCCAAGGGCCTTTCCCCTGAATGTTTCTCTCAAAGTTCCCTTCCAGAACTTTTTTCACATTTCTTATAAGCAAAGTTTTTATCCCCAAAGGGCATCCATTTGCTATCATCTCAATCATTTTTTTTTCTGTTCAAGGATCTTTGTTAACCAATTACCAAGCATCTGCTGTACAGAAGCTCCTAAAGAAAACCTATCAATAGCAAAGGACCAAGATTTTTCTTTTAATAAAATAACAAGGTGGGAGGCGTCTTCTTCATGAAATTCTTGTTCAGTCCCAAAGTCGTGTCAGACTCATGTCTTCTGTATCGATATCTTTCAACTCAAACTCATTGCTACAGAAACTCCTTCATTTATGAACTTTTGGGTGTGCTGTGCTAAGCTGCTTCAATCGTGTCTGACGCTTTGGACTCTACAGACTGTAGCCCTCCAGGCTCCTCTGTCCATGGGATTCTCCAGGCAAGAATACTGGAGTGGATTACCATGCTCTTCTCCAAGGATCTTCCCAACCCAGGAATCGAATTTGAGTCTCTCGCATTGCAGGCAGATTCTTTACTGTCTGAGCCACAAGGGAAGCCCCATGAACTTTTGTAAACAGGAACAAAACTACATGACAGGGAAGAAGAAGTAAGCAATAACCACTAACAACAGAGATCACCAACCTGGAATTTCTGAACATCCTTTAATCTGTTAATTAGCAAAGGAATTAACAGGAGCCCCAGGGAAACAGCAAAAGCAAATTGTAAAGATGTGTATAAGAGACAGCTCACTCAAAATCCTAATATACTGTTGAGACAGATACTTGCCTCGTTCCTTTCACTATTTTCCTTTGGTTCGCTTGGCTGTTTCCCTGCACAGAATTTTAACCTTGACTAGAGGGCTTCTAAGGGGCTGCCTGGAGTGACACCCAGTGGTGGAAATGAGACTTGACAGCGGCTCCTTGTTTCCCAAGGGCCTTTCCCCTGAATGTTTCTCTCAAAGTTCCCTTCCAGAACTTTTTTCACATTTCTTATAAGCAAAGTTTTTATCCCCAAAGGGCATCCATTTGCTATCATCTCAATCATTTTTTTTTCTGTTCAAGGATCTTTGTTAACCAATTACCAAGCATCTGCTGTACAGAAGCTCCTAAAGAAAACCTATCAATAGCAAAGGACCAAGATTTTTCTTTTAATAAAATAACAAGGTGGGAGGCGTCTTCTTCATGAAATTCTTGTTGTTCAGTCCCAAAGTCGTGTCAGACTCATGTCTTCTGTATCGATATCTTTCAACTCAAACTCATTGCTACAGAAACTCCTTCATTTATGAACTTTTGGGTGTGCTGTGCTAAGCTGCTTCAATCGTGTCTGACGCTTTGGACTCTACAGACTGTAGCCCTCCAGGCTCCTCTGTCCATGGGATTCTCCAGGCAAGAATACTGGAGTGGATTACCATGCTCTTCTCCAAGGATCTTCCCAACCCAGGAATCGAATTTGAGTCTCTCGCATTGCAGGCAGATTCTTTACTGTCTGAGCCACAAGGGAAGCCCCATGAACTTTTGTAAACAGGAACAAAACTACATGACAGGGAAGAAGAAGTAAGCAATAACCACTAACAACAGAGATCACCAACCTGGAATTTCTGAACATCCTTTAATCTGTTAATTAGCAAAGGAATTAACAGGAGCCCCAGGGAAACAGCAAAAGCAAATTGTAACAAAAATCAAGCAGCCAAAGTTTATATTCCAAAGTCCCAATAATAGTTTGCAAAGTCTCAATTCTCTCATTTTCAGATGTCCTTCCAGTTACCTTCACTGAGCTCTCTTATTAATAGATAATAGATCCACATTCAGTTTTCCAAACACTATCTCCGCTGTGCCTCATCATATGCTGGCGAAAGTGAACCGTTATTTCTGGCCAGTGAGAGAAACGAGGCCAAAGCAACCAAAAGAAGTCAAATCATTAAGTACTGCCAGAAAGGAGGAATAGCGTAGTTGTAAATGAGAAATGCCTTTATTCTCAGCCCCTCAGGGGAAAATATCTGTACCTTTATGAATGTGAAAGTGAAGTCGCTCAGTCGTATCTGACTCTTTGCAACCCCGTGGACTGTAGCCTACCACACTTCTCTGCCCGTGGGATTTTCCAGGCAAGAGTACTGGAGTGGGTTGCCATTTCCTTCCCCAGAGGATCTATCTTCCCAACCCAGGGATCGAACCTGGGTCTCCCTCATTGTAGGCAGACGCTTTACCATCTGAGCCACCAGGGGAAGGCAGGGGCATTTTAGAAATGAGAGTTTCTATTCAAAATCCCTGTATTAGGAATATTCCAAAGTGGAATCGCGAGATCAAGTCTTGCCAGGTCTCTCAGTTGTATCAGTGAGCCATTGGCGGGGGATTGGGTGGGGGGTGGCTGGCACAAGCTTGGGATGAGGCTAAATGCTGTCCTTTCTGATTAGAGTTCTTGACATCAATGCAGTAGCCCACTGCAGTCAAGGAATCCTTACTATTCCCAGAACAGTAAGTGTTAATTGGGATTAAAGCACTGGCCTGAGACAGTACAGCCCTGAAAACCAGCCCATGCAGAAAGGTGACAATACAAGTCGTACAGTCAGGCTTGGATCTGGATCCCCAGTCACCACCGAGTAGGCAGATGACCTCAACCCAAGTATTTCAGCTCCCCGAGCCTCAGCCCACAATGTGAATGACGTCAGTTCCCACTGCTCCCACCTGTTTGTTGGAAAGAGAGGGGTAATGTATGGACGCTGCCTGGCAATGCACTTCACACACAGTAACTGCTCGCCAGAGTGAGCTTTTATAGGGCTTCCCAGATGGAGCTAGCGGTAAAGAACCCACCTGTTAATGCAGGAGACATAAGAGATATGGGTTCGATCCCTGGGTTGGGAAGATTCCCTGGAGGAGGGCATGGCAACCCATCCCAGTACTGTTGCCTAGAAAACTGGAAAATCCCATGGACAGAAGAACTTGGCGGCCTACAATCCATAGGGTCAAAAAGAGTCAGACATGACTGAAGTGACTTAGCATGTATGCATTAAAAGAAATATCTAGGCTGCTTAAGTCTTTAAAGAAATGGACCTGGAGCAGATGTCAACATTTTCCACTTAAGAACACAAACTGTGTCTCAGTTTGGGGAATCCCCTCTAATTCTGTGGGCTTCCCAGGTGGCTCAGTGGTAAAGAATCCACCCGCCAAGCAGGAGACTCAGATGCAATCCCTGGGTCAGGAAAGATCCCCTGGAGAAGGAAATGGCAACCCACACCAGTATGCTTGCCTGGGAAATCCTAGTGACAGAGGAGCGTGGCAGACTTAAGTCCATGGAGTCACAAGAATCAGACACAACTCGCAACTGAACAACAACAACTTTAATTTTACAGCAGAATGAGAAGGAAAAACCTGCATGTGATCACCAAACAAAATAATGTTTTCTCTCCAATGTCAGGGAAAGCATCACAGCCAGCAATGTACTAGTTTTGACCCCCTCCTGCAAATATGTTCCAAGGAGCAAGCTGTACGGAAAAGGGTGTGCAAACAGGATGCCCCACTCATCAGCGTCTGCATCAGGGTCTCTTATCAATGAGAACCGAAAGTCACTAGATTCCATTAGCACAGAGCTATCAAGGTATTGATGAGGCTGTGAGAAGACCTGTCCTTTATTGTAAGCTGCCTCGACATGCTTTCCTGATGGGGAAGGGAGCCTGTCGTGTCCTCTGCATGCTTAAGTATTGTTAGAAATACAGGGCAGGGGGGAGGATACCATTAAACCAATTTTATCTTAGCCAAGCACTGCATCACATGTCTGAGATCAATATGACTCACAAGACATATAGGTGGTTGATAGAGAGTAAGTTATCTTTAGTAAATTAAGGTAGGAGGTGATGTGATTGGGGTGGGGAGGAGGCACACTCTCTTTTGAAAGATTAAGCTGGAAACTTCCCCACATAATTTGACACATCTCCAAAAAAAATGTTTCCTGCAACTGAATCTAAAACATGTTCCATTCCCTAAGGTTCCATTTGCTGTGTAGCCCAGCTAAATAAATGAGAGTTGCCACTTCTAAGTCTAATTTTCAACATTTTTTTTCAAACAGAACTATCTTCTAATAAATACTTATAAGCTGTACACGTACAGCTGGTTTCAAACGTCAGTATGTCGGCTATTGCTCTGGCACTGTTTTCCAAAGTATATAAAAGGGGTACCTCATTTTTCAACAGACCTGATCATAAACAGTTAGGAAAATCAGCACTGTATATTAATACTGTATTGTATATTAGTATATATTTATAGTAAATGAAGTACAATTAACATAATACATAATTATACACATTTTATATAACACATAATTTTTAAGTACAAATTAAAATTGTATTTAATTTTTAAAGCTATTTAAAAGGAATTCTGACTTGAATCTTTTAGAAAGCAAAATGTTTTTGTAATTCAATCATCCTTGCAATTATCTTGTGAATTTGCATTTGTGTTTTTTTTTAACATTTGTGTTTTCTTAAAGCAAAATGCTTTTGTATTAATAGATACAAATGCACATGAATGCATATGTGCATACAAATACACAAAATAATTACATTACTTATGTTTTCTTCAAGGTCCAGTATTTTGAAATATGAGTAACTAGGAGAAAACTCAGAATTCTTGAAAAGTATGAGATAGAAAGCTCTGTTGAGATAATCATAAAGTAGATGGTGTTTTCTGAAAGATGTAAGAATGCAAGGGTGTGCAGGGTGTGTGTGAACAAACACATTTGAACAGAAAGAGACTCTGGGATGGGCAGCCATTATGAATGGTATGTGCCCGCGAGAGTGCTAAGTTGCTTCAGTTGTGTCCAACTCTTTGGGACCCCATGAACTGTAGACTGCCAGGCTCTTCTGTCCATGGGATTCTCCAGTCAAGAAAACTGGAGTGGGTTGTCAAGTCCTCCTCCAGAGGGATCTTCCCAACCCAGGGATCAAACGCACATCTCTTATCTCTCCTGCAATGGCAGGTGGATCCTTTACCACCAGCGCCAACTAGGATGCCCTATGCAAAATATACTGAAATACAAAGAAATCAGAACTCCCAGAGATCTCTCCTTTTTGAGTATTTTAAAAACAATCTTGGGGTGTTTCTTAATTTTTCATCTTTTTTTTTCTCTAATAAAGAAGACATTTAAAGCTATTCCTTAAAAGTAATAATAATAATAATCTTGGAAATTTAAGGCACAAGCTTTATCCTTGTGATGACTCATATTCTAGATTTTCTAAGATGGTGTTACAAATTGAAAGAGAATATTATATGTATCTATATAACCTTGGTCTTCATCATCATCAAGGATACTGTGGAAGGCATCCTTTCCCAACTTGTGCCTGATGACAGTCCCAAGCATGCCCATATATCCCACCCTCCCAGAATGACCTTGGCCCTCTCATTGGACATTCCACTAAACAAAACATGAGCTACCCAGGGACTCCACATTGCCAAGTTACACGTGGCCATTTCAGTGCCTTTTTTTGCTTATATACCAGCAGGGAAGCAGAGAAACAAATCAGCCAGAGGTGTCAGTCTTCAGGATGACAAAGATTCTGTGATATTTTTTATATTCAAAGTGGTAGGGATAAGTACAATTCCTAACATTCACTACTGTTATGCCTACTACCATAAACAGCTTAAAGTGTCAGTTGATTATAGAATTTTCCACAGAAGTCTTTCCCAAGAAGTGGATAAAGGGAGCATTAGGGATTTGGGTAACACTATAGACTGAATGTTTGTGCATGCGTGCACGCTCAGTCACTTCAGTTGTGTCTGACTCTTTGTGAGCCTATGGACTGTAGCCCACCAGGTTTCTCTATCCATGGGATTCTCCAGACAAGAATTCTAGAGTGGATTGCCATGCTCTCCTTCACTAAATGTTTGTGTCACCTCACAATTCATATGTTGAAATTCTAAGCTCCAGGGTGATGGTATTTGGAAGTGGGGCCTTTGGGAGGTGATTAGGTCACAAGAGCAGAGCCCTCATGAATGGGACTAGGGCCCTTATAGAAGACACCCCAGAGAGCTTTCTCACCCCTTCTGCCACATGAAGTCTCAGGAGAAGACATTTCTCGGTGAACCAGGAAGCAGGCCCTCCCCAGACACTGTGTATGCCAGCACCTTGGTGGTGGATTTCTTAGCCTCCGAGGTCAGAAATGTGAGCTTCCAGAAATGGAGCCTACAAAGCCTCCAAAGTGAGAAAGGTACATTGATCATAAGCCACCCAGTTGACTGTACTTGGTTATAGCAGTCCCTTATCACTAAGTCTAGTGATAAGTAGAGAAGGGGGAATTCCAACAGCATTTTGCTTGAACCTCTTTGGTGATAACTCAGCACATTTGTTATATGGGAGAAACTAACACAACATTGCAAAGCAATTTTCCTCCAATTAAAAAACAAATAAAAGATAGAATTTACAAGCGAAATGGTTTTAAAAATCAAACTTAGAAAAAAGGATTTATATGGACCTTTTCCTTTTACCACTGAACAAGAAACACCTTGAGGACAATGACCACATTCTATCTTGAAGCCTTCCCGATGCACAGCTCTGCGAATCCAATCTTATAGGCACCCAACGCAAACATTTGTTCAAATGTCTCCTCCTCTGAGAGGTCTTTCCAGACCTTGCCCCAATCTAAAGTCACTCAACTCCACATGAGAGGGGATCTTATCATTTTTGCTGGTCTATCCTCCACACTTGAAGCAGTAACATAGTAGACAATAAGTGGTTTTGGATGAACAAATGAAATATCTTATTAAATAATTCTAAGAGAAGATCTGAGAACAATCCTAAAGAAAGGAAGAGAAGCTTTGGGGGGAAAGCTTAAGCAAAGGTAAGACAGAACTAGGTGAGAGGCTATCAAGGTCACATCTGAGAAGAGGTTCATAGTACTCCAGGGGAGATAACTTTGACTGCTTTAATTTAGAGGTGTGTGGCCAGGGTCTAAGCCCTCTTTGTCATTGATATACTTGACTGGCAGGCATGGATCTGCCCTGTCACAATATCTGAGAGGCTAAGTAATGATGGGCACCACTTGAGTGGAAAATTCTGCACACTGTCGATACAATGGGTGCCAGGAGCACATTGTTACCCCCTCATAATCAGAGTAATTGTACACACGGACAGCCCAGAAAAGAAAAGGAAATGAAGGCCTGTCTGTGGGCAACAATGCAACTTCATTTAACCTTAACAGACCAGGCGGCTGATATCATTTCTCCCTGGCACTCGCTGAGATGCTAGTGTCAAAACAGCTTCTCATTTGCAATGTATGACAATTTCCCCACATCTAAAAAGACACTGCCACAAGTCAATAGACTATAAATTGCACTTGGAAATAGGATCATCTTAACTAAAGCCTGCCTGCTTTCCCCAGGAGGCCAATGGCTGCTCCCCCTCCTTTTCATAATTTGTATGTTTAGGTGTTCGGTCAATTTACTCTACACTTGTAATGTCTTATAGCCAAGACCATCAATCAGATTCGGTGTGACAAAAATATCCTGCTACAATATTACAGGTTATTAAAGGGATGATGGGAACGAGCTGCATGCATTTACTGGGCCTTTTTTCTCATTTCAGAAAAGCTGTCATGGGCCTAAACCGGTGATTCATCTTCTCTTCAGTATCAACAGGTAGTTGCTAGGAGTGGACTTTGATGAGCTACTTTCATGCATCTTTAATCTCTCCCAACACCTCCAGCCAAATTTCTTTCTCTTGTAACCTTTCCTCTTTCCCTGAAAACAGGATAAGCTGTTGGAGAGAGAGAGCTATGTGGCAATCTCGCTTAAATCATTTTTACCTGGGTGTTTGGAAGACAGATGATATCCCATGGATTTGCTAAGCTATTCAGGTTTCTATTATTCTCCTACAGTGGAGGCCATACTGTCACTCAAGGGACTCTTATTTCAGGTTTAATTGGGAACACATGCATGCGTGCACATGTTCTGTCTCTCAGTGGTGTCCAATTCTTTTGTGACCCCATGGACTGTAGCCAGCCAGGCTCCATGGGAATTCCCAGGTAAGAATACTGGCATGGGCTGCCATTTCCTTTTCCAGGGGATATTCCCAACCACTGAGATTAAACCCACATCTCTTGCATTGGCAGGTGGATTCTCTACCACTGAGCCACCTGGGAAGCCCCATATGGAAAAACTATTTGTAAGTGAAAGTTTCATTTTTAACATGTCTCTCTAACTCAATGTACTTGTTGGTTTGCTGCTCTTTTAGATAACCAGACAAATATTAAATAGTTATCTGGATATACAGCACTTTACTTTTCTGAGTTTTGAAGCTAAAAAATAACCACCAAGATATCACTAAAGAAAATATATGGCACATTTACCTCCACAGTTCCTTACTTCCCAGTTAATTTTCTAGCCTTCAACAATCATTTTGATTTTTAACAGAAGACTTTGATGTCCCCTCTTGCTACCTTTAATACAAAAATCTTAAATTTCTATTAATAATAAGGCTTTTCACAATTGTTAATATGCTCCCAAGAAGGAAGTTAAGGAATCCTTTCACTGTTGTACAAAAGCTCAAAATGGAATTTTTGGACAAATCCGTCAAGTCCAGCTCTAATGGGACTCTGGGTTCACATTACCAAAGTATGTGAAATTTGAAGTTACTGACAGACAGATGGCTTTGAAATACTGATCACAAGCAGAGAGCACCATGCTTCAAAGGCAAAAATCATCGCAAATGGATTTATAGGGTTTTGTTTGTTTATTGTAAAAGGAAGGGTTGCAACACTGTCTCTCTTATTTGTTACTCCAGAGGCAAAAAAAAATCAGGAATAAACAAATACACCATTATGTTTCTTTTTAAAATTGTACAGGTTATTTAGTCACTAAGTTGTGTCCGACTCTTTTTTGCAACCCAATGGACTGTAGCCTGCCAGGCTCCTCTGTCCACCAGATTTCTCAGGCAAGAATACTGGAGTGAGTTGCCGTTTCCTTCTCCTAAAAATATATATATTATTAGGAAAATGAACAACTTAATTCTAAAAATAGATACAGAAATGTAATAATAGCTTTGTTGTCAACTGACACTCTTTCCAAGTGGTCTGGGCCTACCTGCAGTGATGTGTAGTGTGTGTGTGTGTGTGTGTCTCTGTGTGTGTGTGTCTGTGTGTGTGTGTGTGGACCAGCATCCATATGGACCAGTATTCTTTGGTAGCTCAGATGATAAAGAATCCACCTGCAGTTCAGGAGACTCCAGTTCGATTCCTTGATCAGGAAGTTCTCCTGGAGAAGGGATAGGCTACCTACTCCAGGATTCTTGGGCTTCCCTAGTAGCTCAGCCTGCAATGGGGGAGACCTGGGTTTGATTCCTGGGCTGGGAAGATCCCCTGGAGGAAGGCATGGCAACCCACTCCAGTATTCTTGCCTGGAGAATTCCCATGGACAGAGTGGCCTGATAGGCTACAGTCCATGAGTCGCAAAGAGTCAGACACGACTGAGTGACTAAACACAGCACAGCAATTTATTATATACTTATATTTTATATATTACATACAATATAGAATTATATATAACAAAATATATTAAACATTATAGTTATGTATTTATGTTGATATTTAATGTAGTAAACTTGTTGATATAAAATTGATATGTTTATAAATTTACATTTATTTATAAATTTATCATAGATTTTATGGAATTAAATTAAATTAAAATTTTCAAGTCCTATAGGAGAATTAATTCAGTGGAAATATCAAAGTTTTTCCAACATCAATTAAAAGTCTGCTATGTTCCAAACACTGGGCTAAGGTCTATGAATGGGTGGTTGTTGTTCAGTCACTAAGTTGCATTTGACTCTTTTGCAACCCCAGAGACTGTAGCTTGCCAGCTCCTCTGTCCACAGGATTTCCCAGGCAAGAATACTGGAGTGGTTTGCCATTTCTTTCTCCAAGGTCTATGAATACCATCAACACAGGAAAAGCCCTAAAGCATGCTCTTCAGCTATATTTTAAAACTCAGAGGCACATACTCTTTTCTATGATGATTTAATTAAAGCTCAAAGCAAAAGCCTAAGATCTACAGTAAGAACTGTTCTGTCACAAAAGTTTCAGGACCATACAGGAAAAAATAGTTCAAGTCTATGGAATATTGACAATGAAGGAGAAATTCAGAATCTTCAAATTTCAGAGTTGGAAATGAAACTACAATCCCTCAGTTGTCAGAATCCACTTTGTAGTAGCCTGACTCCTAAGACTAATACCTAGCTTTTCATCATCTATTACTACCTCCCAGCATTCCAGTCTTATTAGTTATTTTGTAAAATGATTCGTCCATATTTCAAGTCTAAACTGCCTTTCATACATGTTCAAAACAGATACAATCCCTCAGTGTTATCTTTCCTCCAATTCAAAGGTCCCAGTTCCTTCAGTCACTTTCCACTGAGATTTTTAGCCACATTTTATCCATCATGGCCACCTCCTCTGGAAATACAGTAACTTCCTATGTCTCTTTATAATGACATAATGAGGTGCCCAGAACTTGGCAATTTACAGGAAGTTCTGAAATCAGGTCAAATCCCAGCCCTGCCACTAAATGCAATGTGGGGATATTACTGAATGCCCTTTTGTTCAATTCTCTCCTTTCATAAAATGGGAAGATTCCATAAGATATACTGCATAAAGCCCTTAGGAAAGTGTAGGGCACCCTGCAAACTCTAGTATTAGCTACTAATACCCAGACCAAAAGCTCCAGTACAGTGGGACTATTATCTCCCTTGATCTAAAAATTCTCTGAATTATTAACAGGCCTTAGATTACATGAGCATTTTTAAGCAGCCACCTCACACTACTGTTGACTGGTAAGCTTGAGAGCAATTTAAATCCCCTCCTTCTTCAAATTAACATGTATTAACTAGCTTATACATATGTAATTGATATTTTAATAAAATGTACACTTTACACTGATCTCTGCTGATTTCATCCTGTTTATTTTAGCCCATTATTGTAGACTGTCAAAGTCTTCAGAATTCTGGTAATACAAGCATCTTTCCTCTGCTCCATTATATCTGAGGTCTTGGTTTGAAAATATGAAGACAGTTTATTCTGCGAGTAATCAAGTTCTTCTCCACATGGGCATCTCAGTATGTTCTTCAACATGAGATAGCCTGCACTTCAGAGCACAGTAGCTAAGTTCCAAAGATGAACAGAGAGAGAACAAGCAAATGTGGAAGCTCTAGGAAGAAGCCATACCATCTTCGAGAAGCTAGCTTAGAAGTCACCAAACTTCAGTTCTACCGCACTTTATCCATCAAGATGGTTACAGAGTTGTAGTTATCAGAGGTGGGCAGCAAGGAAAGAGGGGGATTGAATGGAGATGTTCAAAATGTACAAACTTCCAGTTATAAGATAAACAAGTACTAGGAGTGTAATGTAATACACATGATTACTGCAATTAACACTGTTATATGTTACATATGAAAGTTGTTAAAGAGAGTAAATACAAAGAGGTCTCATCACAAGGGAAAATATGTTTTTTTTTCTGTTTAGTTTGTATCTAGATAAGACGATGGATGTTCATTCATTATTATGATAAATCATTTCATGATGAATGTAAGTCATTACACTGAACACTTTAAATTTATACAGGTTGTGTGTCAATTATAACTCACGAAAAAATGGAAGGAAAAAAAAAGACAGTTATGAAATCCCAATCAGCTTCAAGTGTCACCAACAAAGCCCATTAATAATGACCAGAAAATAAAGAGAATATTAATAATGAAATAAACCTATCCTTTCTTCTTTTGTACTTTGTCTAGTTTCACTTATTCATAGGGTACCATGTGCAGAGGCCTTGCATTTCAGACCAGAGTTCTGAGTGCAGAATGTCTGTACCCAACACTTCAACTCAACAAGTTGTGTGCATAAGCGCTGCCCACAACACTGTAATCCAAGATGACAGCGTGTGCTGTGTGCAGAGAGGCTGCACCTGGCACTGTGATCTGGGATGCTGTGAACAGCAGAGCTATGCTCAGCCCACGAGAAATACCCCTCATCCTCAAGTACTCTACAAAGCAGCCCCACTGGGAGCCTTTCATGGGGAGTGTGTACTCTATAACAAGACCTCCAGTCTCTACATTCTTTGCTCAAAGAATAAAGCTCTCCTTTGCTTCTGAACCAAACTTAGCCTTGTTCTACTGACTCAAACAACATCAGGCAGAAGGATCCTTGTTGGGGACCAACTCAGGTGGGTCACTATAGCATCTGTGTTACTTAATCAATTCTGAAGACCAGACTAGGCACTCAGTTAGAAGAACTGCAAAATTATGGGCATAAAAGGGAAGGCCTAAGAATGAGCATTTGCAGAGCCATTAGAATGCAAATTGGACCCACACACTCACCTATTCCTTCCTGTGTATCCCGAAATGCCCTGCAGCCCTACTAGGAAGATCCATCTTACATAAACTAGGGGCTACTATCCACCTGCTGCTGCTGTGGATTTAGCTGCAGCAGCTAAGTCTCTTCAGTCGTGCCCAACTCTGTGCGACCCCAGAGATGGCAGCCCACCAGTCTCCCCCATCCCTGGGACTCTCCAGGCAAGAACACTGGAGTGGGTTGCCATTGCCTTCTCCAATGCATGAAAGTGAAAAGTGAAAGTGAAGTCACTCATCGTGTCTGACTTCTAGCGACCCCATGGACTGCAGCCTACCAGGCTCCTCCATCCATGGGATTTTCCAGGCAAGTGTACTGGAGTGGGGTGCCATTGCCTTCTCTAACAGGAGACAAACTAGAGATTGGCCTCCCCTTAGACAAAGAGCAAAGATGATAAAGTTGATAGCTGAGGATAAATCTCCCAGGACAGGGCTAGTCAACCTTCCTGGAATAAATCCTGAGGTCTGAACCTAGGGATGGGTAGGACAAGCTGTAAAAGCCAGTCCCCTGATAGTCCATCTAAAACCCAGACATACATGGCCAAGAGGAAACAGTACCTTTTCCATCAGGAGACCTTGTTGGGCACTGCCTCTGTTCTATTTGGAAGGAAAGAGGTATGCTTACCGTAGAGAATAACTTAGAAGCAGTACAGGTTCCAAAAAAAGACGGCAGTGATCTATCGTTGCAGCCACTAAAAGGGGGATGCAGAGGCAATAAAAGGAAACAACAACACAGACACAACTGCCAAGGGGCTGGCCCTACAATAGTAACAAGAGCGATACTTCTTTCCCCAAGCTGCAGCTTGTCAAGCCTTCAGGGAGGCTCATCAAGGAACTCATTCTGGAAGGGAAGCTCTATTTAATTGGTTAGTTGAGGTCATGGTAACTCCTGACATGAAAAGGATAATTAGTTGGATAATTGAGACATGCCCCATCAATACAATGAACAACTCCAACATCAGACTACCCTTTCAGAGGCCTCAAGATAAGGCCCATTCAGATAAGAGGAACATATGGTGGAGGAGACTGGCAGATCAGTTTCACTGTTGTTCTGAGAATACTTTCTAGGTGAACAGAAGTATTCTGAATATGGCATAATGAATGGCAGCTGAAATGGCTAAATCATTACTCAAAGAAATAATCCCCAAGTTTGGGCTCTGAGGATTCCCAGAAAGTGATAATGATCCAGCATTTGTGTCTCAAAAAGCAACGAAGGAAATGATGAGTGCTCTGGGCATAAAATGGACCTTGCCTGAAGACCCCAATCATTGAGGAAAGTTGGGAAAACCAATCCGACCTTGAAAGAGACCTTAGCTAAGCTATGTAAGCATACTTGAGAAAGCTGAATTAAGTAGATTGTCCTGCTCCAAATGCAATTAGTCCCAAGGGATAAGTTAAAGTTAACTGCACTGATCTTTTGTATAGTAAACTCATTCCTGGAACAACTCAAGTTGCCCCCCATGAAAACACTAAGGGAATATGGTGACCAAATACTGCCCACACCCACCAACCTAGCTGTCTACCCCTTTCAGCCAGGAGACCAGGTGTCCCTAGAAACCTGGAAAACTGGCAGCCTGCAAATCAGCCCATTCCTAAGGGGAACAGACCCCTTGACCACTCATG
>SJYV01051510.1:171201-229968 GCA_006410875.1 Neotragus pygmaeus | reverse complement strand
AACGACCTAGAAGAAATAAAAAAGAGTCAATATACAATGAATAATGCAATAAATGAGATCAGAAACACTTTTGAGGCAACAAATAGTAGAATAATGGAGGCAGAAGGTGGGATTAGTGAAATAGAAAAAGATTCTTTTTAATTCTGCTAATTGAAAAGTGTTGTGCTTCTTTCTGATATTATTCAGTATTTGCTGATATTTCTGCCAAACTGCTTTTCAAAAGCTTGGTTTCCTGAACAAACTTCTCTTGGGAGATACTTTAAGAGAATATGTCTTTTACTTCAGTTCAGTTCAGTTCAGTGGCTCAGTTGTGTCTGACCCTTTGTGACCCCATGAATTGCAGCACACCAGGCCTCCCTGTCCATCACCAACTCCTGGAATTTACTCAAACTCACGTCCATTGATTTGGTAATGCCATCCAACCATCTCCTCCTCAGTCGTCCCCTTCTCCTCCTGCCTTCAATTTTTCCCAGCATAGGGTCTTTTCAAATAAGTCAGTTTTTCCATCAGGTGGCCAAAGTATTGGAGTTTCAGCTTCATCATCAGGCCTTCCAATGAATATTCAGGACTGATTGCCTTTAAGATGGACTGGTTGGATCTCCTTGCTGTCCAAGGGACTCTCAAGAGTCTTCTCCAACACCACAGTTCAAAAGCATCAATTCTTCAGCACTCTGCTTTCTTTATAATCCAGCTCTTACATCCATACATGACTACTGGGAAAAACCAAAGCTTTTCAGACCGACCTTTGTTGGCAAAGTAATGTCTCTGCTTTTCATTATGCTGTCTAGGTCGGTCATAATTTTTATTCCAGAGATCAAGCGTCTTTTAATTTCACGGCGGTGGTCACCATCTGCAGTGATATTGGAGACCAAGAAAATAAAGTCTGACACTGTTTCCACTCTTTCCCCAAGTATTTCCTATGAAATGATGGGACCAGATGCCATGATGGTTTTCTGAATGTCGAGCTTAAAGCCAACTTTTTCACTCTCCTCTTTCACTTTCATCAAGAGGCTCTAGTTCCTCTTCATTTTCTGCCATAAGGGTGGTGTCATCTGCATATCTGAGGTTATTGATATTTCTCCCAGCCATCTTGATTCCAGCTTGTGCTTCATCCAGCCCAGTGTTTCACATGATGTACTTTGGATATAAGTTAAATAAGCAGGGTGATAATATACAGCCCTCGTGTACTCTTTTTTCTATTTTGAACCAGTCTGTTGTCCCATGTTCAGTTCTAACTGTTGCCTCCTGACCTGCATACAGGTTTCTCAAGCGGCAGGTCAGGTGGTTTTGTATTCCCATCTCTTTAAGAATTTTCCACAGTTTGTTGTGATCCACACAGTCAAAGGCTTTGGCATAGTCAATAAAGCAGAAATAGATGTTTTTCTGGAACTCTCTTGCATTTTTGATGATCCAGTAGATGTTGGCAATTTGATCTCTGGTTCCTCTGTCTTTTCTAAAACCAGCTTGAACATCTGGAAGTTCGCAGTTCACATACTGTTGAAACCTGGCTTGAAGAATTTTGAGCATTACTTTACTAGTTTGAGCATTCTTGGCATGGCCATTTTTTGGGATTGGAATGAAAAGTGACCTTTTCTAGTCCTGTGGCCATGGGTGAGGTTGGAAATTTGTTGGCATTTTGAGTGCATCACTTTCATGACATCATCTTTTTGGTTTTGAAATAGCTCATCTGGAATTCTATCACTTCTACTAGCTTATTTCATAGTGATGCTTCCTAACGCCCACTTGACTTCACATTCCAGGATGTCTGGCTCTAGGTGAGTGATCACACCCTCATGATTATCTGGCTCATGAAAATCTTTTTTGTATAGTTCTTCTGTGTATTCTTGCCATCTCTTCTTAATATCTTACTTAAAATCTTTTACTTAAAGGATATAATATTAAGTAATGTGTGCAACAAAAAATAACAGAACAGTTTTGAAATAATTAACATTTTGACTTCTTTATCTCTGCACTGAACTCTACCTAAATAGCCTTTTTCAATTATTTAAATATAAATAATTACTTAGAATATACCCATATCTTCCTTCTCTTTTTAATATATATATAAAATACACACACATATTGTGTGTTTGTGTGTGTGTAGTTTCAATAGAGAGAACTCATTCCCTCTATAAATATAAAATCATATATTTTAATTTAGGAATTATTCTTTATTTGCAAATGAATGTGTTTCTAAATTATTTGAAGTAGTTTCAAACTTACAGAAGTTTTCAAGCACAGCACAAAGGATTCTTTTTCCTGTGATGTTTGAAAGTAAGTTGCCAATATGATACTCCTTTCACAGCAACATCCTTGTATAAAGCCACAGTGCAACCTATCCAAATCAGGAAGTCATCATTGATATTTTAATATCATTTTATCCTCAAGTTCTTTTCAAATTTCACTTTCTGTCCCAAAAGTGTTTTTATAGCAAAATTATTCATGTGGAATCACCTATTGAATTTAGACTCTATATCTCCTCAAATTGAAGCTAGAGTCAGCCCTTAGATTTCATTGACTTTCATGACAATTTTGAGGCTTACAGGCTGGTTATTTTTCCCGATGGATCAAATGGTAAAAGAATCTTCCTGCAATGCAGAAGACCCCAGTTCAATCCCTGTGTCTGGAAGACCACTGAAGAAGAGAATAGCTACCCACTTCAGCATTTCTGCTTGAAGAATTCCATGGACAGAGGAGCCTGATGGGGTTACAAAGAGTTGGGTATCATTGAGAGACTAACATTCTCAGTTTCACATTTTAAATAAATGTCCCTGGAATTAGGTATTTCTAATGTTTTCTCTTAGTTGGATTTCACAGAATAATTGCAGAAGTGATATTCTATCCAGTTACTGCATCTTCTTGGATAGTTTTGTGTGCATGCATGCTTAGTTTAAATAGTTAATTTAAAAATTAATATTCATATGGACTAAACCTTTTCTGTTTTATTCAGTATGTTGTAATTTTTTAATTTCATTATTGACTTGGGTGCTAAATTGTCTTACATTTAGGCAGTGGAGCCCTTTAACCTGGCTTCTCTGATTTATGTCACATGCAGTTATTATTATTATTTTTTTAACACTTTGTTCTTTCCTGAGCAAGTTATTCCAGCTTCATGTGAAAAAAAATTTGCAGCACCAGCCTTGGAATCAGCTGTTTCTCCAAGGAATGCCAGTTTGTTGTTGTTGTTTGTGGAAAATGGATTTAGAAACTGAGATATAGTGATAGATTAATTGTTGCTATTGCGGTGGCACCTCTTCCAGGCCTTTTCAGTGGAAAAACCTAGAGAATATTTGTTACAGAATTGTAAAGATTAACTAATGTGATAAAATATGCTAAGTGGAGTCTGGATTCTATCGTGTATTCCTATCATTGTTTTTTTCTTTTCTGCCTTAATGTTTTGGCATGTGGCCTTTGCTTGATTCATTCTTTTTCTGTTACTTCATTTTCTTCACTGTTTTCAGTTTCTTTCTACTTTTCTCAGGTGGCTGGCATAGCTGGTTGACTTTCAAATTTAAGTCCTAAAACCTTACTGTTTACCAGTAAAGAGAACAAGAATACAGAAGAAAAGTCATGATTAAATGTTTACACAGGCCAGACGCCACCCCTGCACAAATAAATAACCTGTTAAATTAGGTAAATATTTACATAACTTGCCACTTGAAAATCTAGCAAGTTGAAACACAGAAGTCTCAGTTAAATAGGTAAATTGCCAGTCACCACTAGGAAATTTTGGCTATGTAAAAAGACTTAGTGCCAGATTTACCACTCAGTTTTCAAAAGATTATGGAAATTAAGTGAAACCTACCAATTTTAAATTTGTTAACTAATTATTTATTTGACTTAACATTTTGCTTGTTAAAAAAATATGTATGTCAGCATGGCCTGAACTGAAAATTTTTTATTTAAATAAAGTCAGGAAATATTTATAGCTCAGTAGATTCAAGTTACCAGAAAAATGGCTGCTGATTTGCTCCTTTTTCTTACAAGCGGATATGTGTGTCAAATATAAGGCAAACATTCCCATTTTTATACTTCAGTGATGTTGTTCAGGCCTTACTATTTGTATGGAAAAATGCTAGACATTGCAGTGGAGAGACAGGTAAAAATGCTGGATATTCTCACTTTAAAACATTATAACATTGTAAGAGGAAGGACAAGTATAAGAAAATAAGAAAAAAGGAAAAACAGCCCTTGAACTATATATGATGATAAAGTAGAGAACTATGGTATTTCAGATTAGAGACAGGAGATTAAATTGAACAGATAAAGCTAAAAAGAAAAACATAATGTCCTGTGAATTTAGTAATTAAGCTGACTTATTAACATTTAGTAAAATGGAGATTGAGAGGCAGAGATCAGCATTTGAAAACATGTTGAATGAGGAGGTAGAGAATTTGAGGAGGATTTCTAAGGCAAAGCTATTTGTGATAGGTCTAAAAGTATATAAAATAGCATGAAGATCATGACAGTAAAATTTATTTTAACATGATATGATGGGTACCAAGTGGTACAGCTCTAAAGAAGTGGAAATAAATTTAAAAGGAAGAGGATCATGAAAAAGTAAAATTGTCATTTTGTTTGAATAGAGGGAGCAGAGAACTAAAGAAGAAAAATGAAAATTTCCCATATTTTCTGTTCTAAGTGATAAGGAGTATGTCTTTAATATAATAAGAGTGGAGAAAAGTTGTTTTGTGAGGAACAAGGTGGTTAATTTATATTTTAATTATAAAATATAAAAATTAAGTAATTAATTCACTTATTCTTTAGAAAATTTGAGTAAAAACAATGTACCAAGTGCTGGATCTTGGCAATCGGTGTAGAGGAACAAATACGGACGGGTCTTGTCCAAGGAAATTATAATATAGTAAATACTGTGCTAGAAGTAGGCATATGGTACAGTTGAAGCACAGAAAATGGGCAGTTGGGAAAAACCATGTGGCTACAAAGAAAATGCAGCCATCTGAAAACCAAGAAAGGAAGGTTCAAGACTGTGGTATAGGAAGAGTCTGAATTTACTTCCTCTCATGGATACAACAAATATATTCCTACATATGGATCAGTTCCCTCTGAAAAGAACCTTAGAACTGACTGAACAACACTTTTCTAGTAGTTGCAGCATTCTGCTTCTAGACTTAAGGCAGTGCACAGGCACAGATAAGCTGCACACAACTGTATATATCTGCATATTTTAAAAGATGCTGCCTGAAGGTGTGGCATCTAATCAGCCTGAAGCTAGATGTTAAATGAGATTTACCTCCTTGGAATAGTGACAGGCTTCAGCACATCCTCAATAGCAGGAACATATCAAGAATTAATCAGGTGGCACCTGGCACAGAGCTGAGGTAGATAAATGTCCTAAGTCCCACCTTCCCATACAATGGAGGGCCACAATAGGTTCAGCAAGTGCCTTGAGCCTCACCATCCCCACACAGTAGTTGACCCATAACTGGGTCTTGTGAGTACTCTTAGCTTTGTCCACCCCACACGAAGACTAAGCCATAACTCTGCCAGGAAATTGCCCCAAACTCTGGCTTCCCTACATAGCAACCCTGGCCATAACACAGCCAGCAGATGCATGCAGCCCACAGAAGTGATGCTTGTTACAAAGTGCCTGGTTCTGATGGCAAGGGAAGATCAGATGTGTGGTTATTAGAAGCAGTGAGTAGGAGATGGAGAATTAGACGAAGGCACAAAATTTCAGTTATAAGTAAGTACTAGGGATGTAATGTACAACATAATTAACATGATTAGCAGTGCTATGTCTTGTATGTGAAACTTGTTTAGAGTAAATTCTAAGAGTTCTCATCACAAGGCAAATACCTTTTCTTTTTCTTTTATTTTATACTTATGCAAGATAATGGATATTCATTAAACTTTTTATGGTACTTATTTCATGATGTATGTAAGCCAAAATATTATGCTGTACTCCTTAAACTTATACAACACTGCATGTCAATCAAAACTGGAAGGAGAACAACAGAAAACATAGAAAAGTTAAAAAAAGGAAAACCTCACCAGAAAATGTAAATAAATAATAAAGGTTGTAGATTAGTCATTTATAAAGCAAGTACAAAGAATAAAAATCCAAAGTAGTAAAATTAATTTAAAATGTAATAACTAGTTAAATGATAAATAAAAGACGTAAAATGTGTCATCAAAACCATAAAATATCAGAGCGGGGCAATGAGCAACAATATAATGCTTTGGCATGTGCTCAAAATTAGGTTACTGGCAAATTAAAATGAATGTTATATGCATAGGATGTTATGTGTGAACTCACAGTAACCACAGAGAAAGACTTTATAATAAATATCTAAAATGAGGTAGGAACCTAAACATAAATTAGAGAAATCAATAGAACCACAGAAGCAAAAGAAAAAAAAAAAAGAAATAGAGAAGAAATACAAAAGCAGTAGCAAACACGTAACAAAATGGAAATAAGTTTATACCTATCAATATTTATTTAAAGGTAAATTGACTAACCTCTCCAATCAAAGACTTGGGTGGCTGAATGGATTAGAAAACAAGATACTGCTATGTATGTCTCTCTAATGGCAACCCACTCCAGTACTCTTGCTTGGAAAATCTCATGGGTGAAGGATACTAGTAGGCTACAGTCCATGTGTCACAAAGAGTTGGACACAACTGAGTGACTTCACTTTTGCTTTCATAAGAGACTCACTTTAAAAGTGAGCACATTCACAAACTAAAAGTTAAGCGATGGGAAAATATATTCCGTGCAAATGGAAACAAACAAACAAAAAAAACAACAAAACAAAAACACAGGTGTAGCTAGACACATATCAGAAAAAATAGACTTTAAAATAGTGAAACAGACAGATAGGTACTGTTGTTTTTGTAATTTAGTCACTAAGTCGTGTCTAACTTTTTACCAGCCCCTGGACTGTAGCCTACCAGGCTCCTCTATCTGTGTGATTTCTCAAGCAGGAATCCTGGAGTGGGTTGCCATTTTCCTTTCCAGGGGATCTTCTTGACCCAAGGATAAAACCTGCATGTCCTGCATTGGCAGATGGATTCTTCATCATTGGGCCACCAGGGATGCCCAAGATAGGTGTTACGTTATGCTGAAGGGGTCAATGAAATGAGAGTATATAACATTTATAAACATTTATGCACCCAGCATAGGAGGATCTAAGTATATAAAGTAAGTATTACCAAAAATATAGGGAGAAATAAGCATCAATACAATAATTGTAAGGGACTTCAATGCTTCATATTCACCAGTGGCTAGATCTTTCAGATAGAAAATCAATAAGGGAATATTTGTTTTATGTTAGACTTGTTATATATATCTGGAATATTCTCTCTGAAAACTGAAGAATATACATGATTTTCAAGTGTATATGGAAAATTGATCAAGATATATCACATGTAAGCCCACAAAACAAGACTGTATATACTCTTAAGAAGATTTAAATCATATCGGGCATCTTTTCTGACCATGATGATATGTAACTAGAAATTGATTACAAGAAGAAAACTAGAAAAAAATACAGATGAGTAGGCTAAACAGCACACTACTTAACCACCAATGGGCCAATAAAGAAATCAAAGAGGAAATTTAAAAAATGCCTTTAGACTATTGAAAATGGAAACAAAATGTTCCCAAATATTTTGTTGTTCAGTGGCAGAATTATGTCCAACTCTTTGTGACCCCATGGTCTATTGCACATCAGTCTCCATTGTCCTCCACTATCTCTTGGAGTTTGCTCAAATTCATGTCCACTGAGTCAGTGATGCTATCTAACCATCTTATCCTCTGCCACCCACTTCTCCTTTTTCCTTCAATCTTTCCCAGAATCAAGGTATTTTCCAGTGAGTTGGCTCTTCAAATCAGGTGGTCAAAATACATAGAATAGAGCAAAACGGGTTCTAAGAGGGAAATTCACAGTGATATAGACCTAAGTCAGGAAATAAGAAAAATATCAAGCAATCTAATTTAACATTTAATGGAACTGGAAAGAGAGGGAAAGACAAAGCTCTGTAATAGTAGAAGGAAAAAAATAATAAAAATTGGAATGAAATAGATGACATAGAGAAAAAAGAAAAGATCAGTGAAATAAAGGGATGATTCTTTGAAAAGTTTAAAAAATTTGGGAAAAAAATTTAGCCAAGATTTACCCCAAAAAAGGATCAAGAAAGGACCCAAATAAAATCAGAAATGAAGTTTTAAGCAACACCAGAGAAACATAAAGATCATAAGAGATTACTAGGAAAACTTGTATGCCTGCAAATTGGAAAACCTTGATGAAAAGGTCTAGGAAAAGTCCCACAGTGAGGAAACTCCACAATAAAGAGAACTCCACAAACTTCCAGAATACAGAAAGGCCACTCCAAATGCAGAAATATAAACAAGATGAAGAGACAGAGGAATACCCAACAGGTAAAGGAACAGGATAAATGCCCACCAAACCAAACAAAAGAGGAAGAGATAGGGAATCTACCTGATAAAGAATTCTGAATAATGATAGTGAAAATGATCCAAAATCTTGAAATAAAAATGGAATCACAGATAAATAGCCTGGAGACAAGGATTGAGAAGATGCAAAAAAGGTTTATCAAGGACTTAGAAGAAATAAAAAAGAGTCAATATATAATAAATAATTCAATAAATGAGATTAAAAAATTCTCTAGAGGCAACAAATAGTAAAAAAACGGAGGCAGAAGATAGGATTGCTAAAATAGAAGATAGAATGGTAGAAATAAATGAATCAGAGAGGAAAAAAGAAAAACGAATTAAAAGAAATGAGGAAAATCTCAGAGACCTCCAGGACAATATTAAATGCTCCAACATTCCAATCATAGGAGTCCCAGAAGAAGAAGACAAAAAGACCATGAGAAAATAGTTGAAGAGATAATAGTTGAAAACTTCCCTAAAATGGGAAAGGAAATAATCACCCAAGTCCAAGAAACCCAGAGAGTCCCAAACAGGATAAACCCAAGATGAAACACCCCAAGACACATATTAATTAAATTCACAAAGATCAAACGCAAAGAACAACTATTAAAAGCAGAAAGGGAAAAAAAAAAAAAAAAACATAACACATAAGAGGATTCCCATAAGGATAACAGCTGATCTTTCAACAGAAACTCTTCAGGCCAGGAGGGAATGACAAGACATACTTAAGGTGATGAGAGAAAATGACCTACAGCTCAGATTACTGTACCCAGCAAGGTCTCATTCAAATAAGAAGAAGAAATCAAAAGCTTTACACACAAGCAAAAGCTGAGAGAATTCAGCACCACGAAACCAGCTCTCCAACAAATGCTAAAGGATAATGTCTAGATAGGAAACACAGAAAGGGTGTATAAACCTGAACCCAAAACAAAAAATTAAATGGCAATGGGATCATACTTATCAATAATTACCTTAAACGTAAATAGGTTGAATGCCCCAACCAAAAGACAAAGACTGGCTGAATGGATACAAAAACAAGACCCCTATATAAGTTGTCTACAGGAGACCCACCTAAAAACAGGGGACATGTACAGACTGAAAGTGAAGGGCTGGAAAAAGATATTCCACATGAATAGAGACCAAAAGAAAGCATGTGTAGTAATACTCATATCAGATAAAATAGATTTTAAAACAAAGATTGTGAAAAGAGACAAAGAAGGACACTACATAATGATCAAAGGATCCAAGAAGATATAACTATTATAAATATATATGCACCAAACATAGGAGCACTACAATATGTAAGACAAATGCTAACAAGTATGAAAGGGGAAATAAACAAAAACACAGTAATAGTGGGAGACTTTACTACTCCACTCACACCTATGGATAGATCAACAAAAGAGAAGATTAACAAGGAAACACAAACTTTAAATGATACAATAGACCAGTTAGACCTAATTGATATCTATAGGACATTTCACCCCCAAACAATAATTTCATCTTTTTCTCAAGTGCACATGGAAACTTCTCTAGGATAGATCACATCCTGGGCCATAAATCTAACCTCAATAAATTAAAAAAAAAATCGAAATCATTCCAAGCATCTTTTCTAACCATAATACAGTAAGATTAGATCTCAATTACAGGAGAAAAACTAATAAAAATTCCAATATATGGAGACTGAACAACACACTGCTGAATAACAGATCACAGAAGAAATCAAAAAAGAAATCAAAATATGCATAGAAATGAATGAAAATGAAAACACAACAACTGAAAACCTGTGGGACACTGTAAAAGTAGTGCTTAGGGGAAAGTTCATAGCAAGACAGGCATACCTCAAGAAACAAGAAAAAAGTCAAATAAATAACATAACTCTACATCTAAAGCAATTAGAAAAGGAAGAACTGGAGAGCCTTAGGGTTAGTAGAAAAAGAAATCTTAAAAATTAGGGCAAAAATAAATGCAAAAGAAACAAACAGACCATAGCAAAAATCAACAAAGCCAAAAGCTGGTTCTTTGAAAGGATAAATAAAATTGACAAACCATTAGCCAGACTCATCAAGAAACAGAGAGAAAAATCAAATCAATAAAATTAGAAATGAAAATGGAGAGATCACAACAGGCAACACAGAAATACAAAGGATCATAAGAGACTACTATCTGCAATTATATGCCAATAAAATGGACAACGTGGAAGAAATGGACAAATTCTTAGAAAAGTACAACTTTCCAAAACTGAACCAGGAAGAAATAGAAAATCTTAACAGACCCATCATAAGCATGGAAATTGAAAGTGTAATCAGAAACCTTCCAGAAAACAAAAGCCCAGATCCAGACGGCTTCACAGCTGAATTCTACCAAACATTTAGAGAAGAGCTAACACCTGTCCTATTCACACTCTTCCAGAAAACTGCAGAGGAAGGTAAACTTCCAAACTCATTTTATGAGGCCAACATCACCCTAACACCAAAACCTGATAAAGATGCCACACACACAAAATTACAGGCCAATATCATTGATGAACATAGATGCAAAAATCCTCAACAAAATTCTAGCAATCAGAATCCAACAACACATTAAAAAGATCATACAACATGACCAAGTCGGCTTTATCCCGGGGATGCAAGGATTCTTCAATATCCACAAATCAATCAATATAATATACCACATTAACAAACTGAAAAATAAAAGTCATATGATTATCTCAATAGATGCAGAGAAAGCCTTTGACAAAATTCAACATCCATTTATGATAAAAAACTCTCCAGAAAGCAGGAATAGAAGGAACATACCTCAACATAGTAAAAGCTATCTATGACAAACACACAGCAAACATTATCCTCAATGGTGAAAAATTGAGAGCATTTCCCCTAAAGTCAGGAACAAGACAAGGGTGCCCCCTTTCACCACTGCTATTGAACATAGTTCTGGAAGTTTTGGCCAAAGCAATCAGCAGAAAAAGAAATAAAAGAAATCCAAATTGGAAAAGAAGTAAAACTCACTTTTTGCAGATGACATGATCCTCTACATAGAAAATCCTAAAGACTCNTACATGACCACAGGAAAAACCATAGCCTTGACTAGACGGAGCTTAGTTGGCAAAGTAATGTCTCTACTTTTGAATATGCTATCTAGGTTGGTCATAACTTTTCTTCCAAGGAGTAAGCGTCTTCTAATTTCATGGCTGCAACCACCATCTGCAGTGATTTTGGAGCCCCTCTAAAATAAATTCTGACACTGTTTTCACTGTTTCTGCAACTATTTCCCATGAAATGATGGGACCAGTTGCCATGATCTTCATTTTATGAATATTGAGCTTTAAGCCAACTTCTTCACTCTCTACTTTCAGTTTCATCAAGAGGCTTTTTAGTTCCTCTTCACTTTCTTCCATAAGGGTGGTGTCATCTTTATATCTGAGGTTATTGATATTTCTCCTGGGTATCTTGATTCCAGCTTGTGTTTCTTCCAGTCCATGTTTCTACATAGGTACATGAAAAAGAATCAAACTAGAAAACTTCCTCATATCATATAAAAAATAAATTCAAAGTGGATTAAAGATAAGACCTAAAACCATAAAACTCCTAGAAGAACACATAGGCAGTGTTATCTTAAACATATATCTTAACAGTATTTCTTAAAAAATGTCTCTTCAAGGAAAAAAATAGGATTATATCATACTAAGAAGATTTTCACAATGAAGGATGCCAGTGACAAAACAAAAATGCAACATACTGAATGGGATAAGATTTTTGCCAATGACAGTTCCAATAAGCGGTTGATATCTAAAATGTATAAATAACTCATAGAATTTAATATCAAAAAGGCAAATAAAAGTGCCCATCACTTAAAAGATGGGCGGAAAATGTGAACATGTTCCTAGAGAAGACATACAGAACCAGCATCCACATAAAAAAGATGCTCAACTTCATTAATCATTAGGGAAATGCCAATCAAAATCACAAAGATATATCACCCCACACCAGCCAGAATGCCTGTTTTATCAGAAAGTAAATAAAAAACAAGTGTTGGAAAGAATGTGGAGATAAGGGAACACTCATTTACTGTTTGTAAATTGGTGTAGCTAGTATTGAAAACAATATGGAGGTTTCTCAAAAATCCAAGAATAGAACTTTGCTACAATTCAGCAATTCAACTTCTGAGTATGTATCCAAAGCAAACAAAAACACTAAGTGGAAACTGTAGAATTGTAATAGTTCTAAAATAAACATAGGCACATGTATGTTTATTGCAGAACTATTATAATTGCCAAATATGGAAGCAGCCTATATGATAGATGATAGATGAATGGATGATATAGTGTATCATGTATACAATGGAATGTTGGCCATAAAAAGAATGAAATGCCATTTGTGATAGCATAAATGAACCTTGAGGATATTCTAAGTCAAATATGTCAAAAACAAAAGCCATATGAATTCTCTTATATGTAGAATCTAAAAAACGAATGAAAAAGAAGCAGATTCATAGATACAGAGAACAAGCCTGTGCTTGCATGGGGAGGGCTCTGGGATTATGGTTGAAGTAGGTGAAGGGGAATACGTAGTATTTTAGTTATAATGTAAATGAAAAATCCATATGTATGTAATGTATAACATAAAATACAGTCAATAATATTATAATAACTGTTCATGGTTGTGGAAGGTAACTAGACTTATCCTGGTCATCATTTCAGAACATATAAAATATAGAGTCACTTGTACACTTGAAAATAATATATTATATGTTGATTATAACTGAATAAAAAATAAGAAACCCAAGGAGACAGATCTCAGAAGAAACCAAACACCATCTTAGACATGTAGGTTCTATTGCAACACTCATCTTAGACCTCTAGATTCTAGAACTATGAGAAAATAAATTTCTGTTTTTTAGCACTCTTTGTCTGTGGAGCTTTGTTAGGGTAGCTCCAACAAACTAATACTGTTTATAAACAGATTTTTCCTATATATAAAATGAACTAAAGACATATTTTCTACAGAATGCATAGCATTTTCACTAAACATTAAAAAGTAAATTGAGAGCCTGTACACAGTTTTTAGAATTTCATGTTTGAACTCATTTCTGGATCAGTAGCTTCTCTACCACTTTTACTTTATTACAGTTAAATCATGAAGGAAGTTATCTTTCAATATGAATTCAAGCAAGTCAATATTAAAGTACAAAAATAAAAGGCATGAAAGGAAGATTACTATTCTATGTCAATAAGCTTTATCAATAAAATGTTATTATATGTATTTTTCAGATGTGAGACTGATTAAATATGTAGCTCACTTAACAGATTATGCAAATAAGCAAATTCCAATAGATAACTTGACCCTCATAATTGGTAATGTATATGATATTGTCAATAATTTAGAATGTACATGAGATAATTCTCTGAAATATGTAATGTGAGCAATAAAATATGTATAATCAAGAGCTAAAGTATATAGCTTAGTCAGTAAAACTTGGCAAGCATAATAATTAAACAGTTTACTGAAACAGCAAAATATGCAAAAAGGAACAAGAGAATCTTATTTGTTAAACTACTGTTGAATAATCAATAGGTAATTTCAGAGGATTTGACTTGAAAAACAAGCTGTTATAATGATCTATGCTGCTCCATCAGCAAATTATGTACCGCAGTCATTGAGCTATATGAAATATTAATTGGCTAACTATGGGATTTTATGATTGCAGCAAAGGAAATTCATTGAGATACTAAAGTGTTTATGTGCATAATTTAAAAATCTTAAATGCCATCTTAGAGGATTTTTCAGTTTGCTTATATTACATTCCCTTCAGACTGCACCCCACACACACTATTTTAGCAAATGTTGACAGATAATTATGGTCTACAAAGTTAAATGCGTAAATAAAAATGAGTAATAGTACCAAACTGCTTTGAGTATTTTACTTATGATTATGACCTAGTAATGAGTGCCAGACTATTAATTCCACCTTAGATAACCATAAAACTGGACAGAAAACATGAAGCAACTGTTTTCACAAAGTAGAGTAGATGGAATATAAGAGTGTTATGCCTGACAAATGTAAATTCAAGCAGTGAGCCCCATGATAACCTCTAGCTCTATGTATAAGGACAGTTTCTGAATCACAGAGTAGTAAACTGAGGACTAAGAAGAGCAAAATGGTTTCATTGAACTGAGAAAGCAGAAATTGCAGCTCTAGTCAGTTGGACTTGAGCATAGGAGAAAAGGTGATTGTTCAGAGAGGAGAGCTCAGATTCAGTGCATGGTTCATTATGAAAAATAGGGTGAGGGCCATGTTATATCTTTGCAGGGTGAGACTATTGTAATTCTACAATAGAATAAATGCTATAGAGTTTAAAAATAGGAAGAAATACTAGGGATCAGTCTTTGTGGACATTAACTATATATATATATATATATATATATAGAGAGAGAGAGAGAGAGAGAGAGAGAGAGAGAGAGAGAGTGTGCTGGGCGTTCACTGTGGTGCATGGGCTTCTGCAGTTGTGGCCCATGGGCTCCAAAGCATGCAAGCTCCAGAGCACATAAGCTCAGTAGTTGCAGAGTGTTGGATTAGTTGCCTCTTCACTGTGGTGCATGGGCTTCTGCAGTTGTGGCCCATGGGCTCCAAAGCATGCAAGCTCCAGAGCACATAAGCTCAGTAGTTGCAGAGTGTTGGATTAGTTGCCTCTTAGCATGTTCCTGATGAGGGATTGAACATGTGTCCCTTGTCTTGAAAGGCAGATTCTTTACCATTGTACCACCAAGGAAGTCCCTTCCTGCATTTGATGCTAGAATGGTTGAGTCCTAGGAGTAAAATCCATGCCCCCAAATAAGACCTACTCTGCTGCTAAGTCACACCAGTCATGTCCGACTCTGTGCGACCCCTTGGACTGCAGCCTACCAGGCTCCTCCATTCATGGGATTTTCCAGGCAAGAGTACTGGAGTGGGTTGTCATTGCCTTCTCCTAAGACCTACTCTATGCCACCCTAAAATAGCCTAAAACAAACACTAACAAGACCTTCAGGTATTTTAAGTTGAATACTGACTCAATAATTAAAGTGAAAAATATTACTAACTGGGCTACTGAGAAATTTGAGTGTGACAGAAGAAAAGTTCAATAAACTTGAAGACAGATAAATAAGTAAACAATTCTCCAATGAAAAATTTGAAGTGAGTATACTGTGTATAGATGGACTTCCCAAGTGGCGCAGTGGTAAAGAATCCACCTGCCAATGCAGGAGATGTAAGAGACTCGGGATCCATCCCTGGTTCAAGAAGATACCCTGGAGGAGGAAATGTTAACCCACTCCAATATTCTTGCCTGGTAAATCCCACGGAGAGAGGAGATTAGTAGACTACAATCCATGGGGTCACAAAGAGTTGGACAGGACTGAATACCACCACTCATGAATGGGAAAGGTGCTGGTAGTAAGAGTTGGATGGAAACTTGCAGGCACATTGAGATAGATTAGAAGATTCATTCTGTTGAGTGTAGATGAGTGTTGGAATCAGAGGCTGAGAATTTGCTCACAAAATCCTTAGGAGACTCAAAAAAAAAAAAAAAAAAGAAGTAGAGATGGTGAAATCAGTGCAAAGGACAAAATCTGTTGTGTGAAGCAAATGAAACAGTGCTTCACAATTCATTAAATATGGGATAAAAGAGAGTCTGATAAGGAGCAATCCAAAGAAGATGACCCATATTTCTTAGATTTATTCACTGGATATATGAAAAAATGATGCATTAATTAGTTTAACACATATTTTTTGAATGCTCATCATGTATTGGAAATTATTTGTGGTGTTGGAGATACAATAGTAAATTCCTGCCTTCATGGAGATTTTACATGATAGAAAAACAGATGATGAAAAGAAAAAAAACAACAATGGTGAATCATCTTATTTTTGCTGTTCAGTCACTAAGTCGTGTCTGACTCTTTGCAACCCTGTGGACTGGAGATGCCAAACTCTTCTGTCCTTCATTATTTCCTGGAATTTGCTCAAATTCATGTCCACTGAGTCAGTGATGCTCTCTAACCATCTCATCCTGGGCCACCCCTTTCTCCTTTTGCCTTCAGTCTTTCCAAGCATCAGGGTCTTTTGCAATAAATCAACTCTTTGCATCAAGTGGCCAAAAGTATTGGAGGTTCAACTTCAAAATCAGTCCTTCTGGTGAATATTCAGGGTTGATTTCATTTAGGATTGACTCGTTTGATCTCCTTGCAGTCCAAGGGACTCTCAAGAGTCTCTCCAGCACCATAATTCAAAAGCATCAATTCTTTGGCACTCAGTCTTCTTTATGGTCCAGATCTTACATCCATATGTGAGTACTGGAAAAACCATGGCTTTGACTATACAGACAATTTTCACCAAAGTGATGTCTCTGCTTTTTAATATGCTGTGTAGGTTTGTCATAACTTTCCTTCTAAGGAGCAAGCATCATTTACTCTCATGGCTGCAATCACTGTCTACAGTGATTTTGGAGCTCAAGAAAATAAAATCTATCACTGCTTTCACTTTTTCCCCTCCTATTTGCCATGAAGTGATGGGACCAGATGCTACAATCTTAGATTTTTTTTTTTTAATGGTGAATTTTGAGCCAGCTTTTCACTCTCATTTAACCCTCATCGAGAGGCTGTTTAGTTCTTCACTGTCTGCCTTGAGAGTAATATCATCTGCATATCTGAGTTTGTTGATATTGTATTTCTCCTGGCAATCTTATTTCCACTTGTGGTTCATCCAGCCCAGCATTTCACATAATGTACTCTGCATAGAAGTTAAATAAGTAGGGTGTCAATGTCCAGGCTGTTGTACTCCTTTCCCAACATTGAACCAGTCAGTTGTTCCATGTCTGGTTCTAACTGTTGCTTCTTCACTTGCATACAGGTTTCTTATGAGACAGATAAAGTGCTCTGATATTCCTATCTCTTTAACAATTTTCCACAGTTTGTTGTGATCCACACAATCAAAGGCTTTTGCATAGTCAGTGAAGAAGAAGTAGATGTTTTCCTGGAATCCCCTTGCTTTCTATATGATCCAACAAATGTTGACAGTTTGATCTCTGGTTCATTTGCCTTTTCAAAATCCAGCTTGTACATCTGGAATTTTTTGATTCACATACTGCTGAAGATTGGCCCGAGGGATTTTGAGCATAATGACCTTGCTAACGTGCAATTGCATGATAGTCTGAACATTCTTTGGCATTGCACTTCTTTGGTATTAGAATGAAAACTGACATTTTCCAGTCCTGAGGCCATTGCTGAGTTTTCTAAATTTTCTGGAATGTTGAGTGTAGCACTTTAGTAGCATTATCTTTTAGATTTTTAAATAGCTCAGCTGCAATTCCATCACTTCTGCTAGCTTTGTTCTTATTGTAGTAATGCTTCCTGAGGCCATATTGTAAGGAATCTGCCTCCAATGCAAGAGACCCAGGTTCCATCCTTGGGTCAGGAAGATCCCTCAGAGAGGGGAGTGGCTACTCACTCCGATAATCTTGTCTGAAGAATTTCATAGTCAGAGAGGCCTGGTGGGCTACAGTCCATAGTGTTGCAGAGAGTTGGACACAACTTGGCTACTAATACACTTCCTTAAGGTCCACTTGACCTCACTCCAGGATATCTGTCTCTAGGTAAGTGAAAACATCATCATGGTTATCCAGGTCATTAAGACCCGTTTTGTATACTTCTGTGATTTCTTGCCATTTCTTCTAATCTCTTCTGCTTCTATGAGGTCCTTATCATTTCTGTCCTTTATCATGCCCATCCTTGCATGAATTGTCCCCTTGATTTCTCCAATTTTTTTGATGAGATCTCTAGTCTTTCCTATTTTATTGTTTTCCTCTATATCTTTGCATGGTTCATTTAAGAAGACCTTCCTATATCTCCTTGCCATTCTCTGGAACTCTACATTCAGTTGGGTATATCTTCCCCTTTCTTCTTTGCCTTTCACTCTCTTCTCAGCTATTTGTAAGGCTTCCTCAGACAATCACTTTTCCTTCTTGTATTTCTTTTTCTTTGGAATGGTTTTGGTCATAGCCTCCTGTACAGTGTACAAACTTCTGTCCATAGTTCTTTGGGCACTCTACCAGATCTAGTCCCTTGAATCTATTTGTCATCTTATGTATAATCATAAAGGATTTAATTTAGGTCATACCTGAATGGCCTAGTAGTTTTCCTTACTTTCTTCAATTTAAGCCTGGAGTTTGCCATAAGGAGCTCATAATCTGAGCCACAGTCATCTCCAACTCTTGTTTTTGCTGACTGTACAGAGCTTCTCCATCTTTGGTTACAAAGAATATAATAAATCTGATTTCAGTATTGACTGTTTATATACATGGCATGGTGATATCCACATATAGAGTTGTCTTTTGTGTTGTTGGAAAAGGATATTTGCTATGACCAGTGCCTTCTCTTGGCAAAATTCTATTAGCCTTTGCCCTGCTTTATTTTGTACTCCAAGGCCAAACTTTCCTGTTATTCTAGATATGCCTTGACTTCTTCCTTTTGCATTCCAGTCCCCTATGATGTAAAGGACATTTATTTTATTTTATTTTATTTCATTTAGTATTATTTCTAGAAGATATTGTAGGTCTTCATAGAACCGGTCAACTTCAGCTTCTTTATCATTTGTGGTTGGTGCATAGACTTGGATTACTGTGATGTTGACAGGTCTTAAGTCATCTTAGAAAGTTCTTTTTGCTGTATAAACTGAAACTTTGCCAGCTATCAGACTAAGAAAAAAGTAAAATTATAATCTTATGCCCTAAAATTCAGAGAAATAAAAATTCTCTGAAATATGCCTTGGATGTAATTAATATACACTTAAATTTATTTGCTCTCTGTGAGTACACCTGGTAGAGATTGAATATTGCAAAGGAAAATCAGTAAATTTAGCAACATATAGTAAACACTGTTGGAGACGGCAATGGCAACCCACTCCAGTACTCTTGCCTGGGCAGAGGAGCCTGGTAGGCTGCAGTCCTTGGGATCATGAAGAGTCGGACACGACTGAGCGACTTCACTTTCACTTTTCACTTTCATGCATTGGAAAAGGCAATGGTAACCCACTCCAGTGTTCTTGCCTGGAGAATCCCAGGGATGGGGCAGCCTGGTGGGCTGCCATCATGGAGTTGCACAGAGTCAGACACAACTGAAGCAATTTAGCAGTAGCAGCAGTAAACATTGTAGCAGTTCTACTTGGACAAATGAACTCTGGAAAATAGCCATATGTACAAAAGATTAGTTACAATTTTGAAAAAGTGAAGAGGTTAAATGTCTGAAAATAAGTGACTGATTTTAAAACACATCAGTACAATTATACCAGTAGTTCCCAAGACTCTTGTTCATTAGAATCCATTGAGGAGCTTGATAAAACTACAGATTTTCCTACTTCATTCAAACTAAATAATCAACATTTCTGATGGTTGATCCTAACTTGCTCTCTGTGTATTTGTTGACATGCAGTTGATTTATAATATTTAATTAATTTCAACTGTACATATAGTGATTCAGTATTTTTATAGCTTATATTCCATTTAAAGTTATTATAAAATATTGGCTATGTTCCACATACTGAACAATATAATCTGGTAGCTTATTTATTTTACACATAGTAATTTGTACCTCTTAATTCCCTATTCTTATCTCTCCCTCTCCCTGCTTCTCTCTCCCCATTGTTAACCATTCGTTTGCTTACTATATCTGTGAATCTGTTTCTGTTTTCTTATGTGTGTGTGTACAGATTTGCCTCACTCATATCCGATTCTTTGTGACCCTGTGGACCATAGCCCATGAGCTTCTTCTGTCAATGGGATTCTCCAAACAAGAATGCTGGAGTGGGTTGCTGTGCCCTTCTCCAGGGGATCTTCCTGACTCAGGGATCAAACCATGTCTCTTTTGTATCCTGCATTGGCAGGCAGGTTCTTTACCACTGGCACCTCTTGGGAAGCCCTCTCTTTTCTCATATTTATTCCATATTTTTCAGATTATATATAAAATGATAATATACAACACTTATCTTTCTCTGACACCTCTAGATCCATGTTGTAGCAGCTGTCATTAATCCATTTTTATGGCTTAGTAGTATTCTATTGTGTGTATATTTACATATATATGTGCCACATAATCTTTGTCCATTCATCTGTTGATAGGCACTTTGGACATTTTTGTATCTTGATTTTTATAAACAACTTGCTATGAATGTTGGGGTGCATATATTTTTTGAATTAGTGTTTTTATTTTTCTTTGGCATATACCCAGGATTGGAATTGATGAATCTATGGTAGTTCTATTTTTAGTTGTTTGAGGAACTCTGTATTATATTCTATTGTAGATGCACTAGTTTACCTTCCCACAAATATGCTAGGGTTCCTTTTTCTCCACATCCTTGTCAGGATTTGTTATTTGTGGTCATTTTGATTATAGGCATTCTAACTGGTCTAAGGTGATATCTCATTGTAGTTTTGACTTGCATTTCCCTGATGGTTAGTGATATGGAGCATATTTTCATGTGCCTGCTAGTCATCTGTATGTCATTTTTGGAGAAATGCCTATTTAGGTCTTCTTCCCATTTTAATTTTTTGATAGAGTTGTATAAGCTGTTTGTATATTTTGGATATTAATCCCTTATCATTTGCAATTATTTTCTCCTACTCAGTAGGCTGAGAACATGTATTTTTTAAGTTGACCTTCAAATGATTTGCATGTAAGAGCCACCATTGGTACATAATGGAATGCTGTGTGGGCATCAAAATGTTTGCAGCAAAATATTTAGTGACATCATCTGTGCTGAGTCTCTTCAGTAATGCCCAACTCTTTGCAACTTTGTGGACTGTAGCCTGCCTTGCTTCTCTGTCCATGAGATTTTCTTGGCAAGAATACTGGAGAGGGTTTCCATGCCCTCATCCAGGGGATCTTCCTGACCCAGGGATTGAATCCTAATCTCTTACATCTCCTGCATTAGCAGGTGGGTTCTTACCACTAGTGTCACGTAGGAAACCTGATATATGTAATACCTGATACATACTACACTATTAAGCAAAAGAGCAATACCAAGGAGTATGTGCATTATAATATAGGTTTATTACCTAAAACACACACTCACACATTGAAACACATGCACAATTTCACAGACATACATCAACGCATTTAAATAATTATAACAATTATAAATTGTTTATAATTTATTGTTTTCAATCAAATTGGTTTAATCACTATAATAATTATTTAAATGTGTTGATCTGTTTCTGTGAAATTGTGTCTGTGTTTCTGTGTGTGTGTATGTGTTTTAGGTATGAAATGCTATAATGACTACTATTTAACAATTTGAACTTGAAAGCCTATGTCAGGATATTTGCATGCTTTTCTTGTTTTAATTTCAAAAACATAATTGAGAGAAAGAGTGCTTTTTAATTGCCTTCCTAAGCAGTCTATATTTTGGAATTGAAGACAGCTGCAGGAACACACAGCCTAAAAATAGAAGAAAGAACCATAATTTCATTGCCTTCAAAGATGATACTTTTGGAATAATATGTTGGTAATGTTTACTACTTAGTTAGTCTAATAGCATAGCTAGATAAATGACTCAAGATGAAAATTCAAATTCTTGCTGTAGTAAACTAGCAGAGTGACTCTGTATTTCTAAAACTCTTGTTTCACTCATCCTTAAAGCTATTTACTTTTTCAGAAAGGCCTCATGTATAAAAAGTCATTTAGACTCAAAATAAGAAAATTTATTTGGAGATAGAAAAGAGAACTCAGAGGATGCCAGTGAAATACAAAATAACCTTCAAACTTCCTGATCATCAGTAAATTGAATAAGAATTTTATTTGTACTTTGAAATATGACTGTAGCATTATAGAAGCTATTTCTAATAAACTCTATAAATCTTGATTTATCACACATACTTGGTAGATGTGTATTTTTCTTATTTTGATCAACATAGTTTAGCCTACCAAAATGAGTAGAGTATAATTTTCAAAAACTTAGCATGGAACAAAATTATCATATTGAGAAAATACTAATGAACATAATTATACTTGGGGTGAGTAAAACTTGCATCAGGGTGCTGCAGTGCCTTGGATTGTTGTTATGAATCTTTGTCTTTCCTGCGTAAGTATTTCACTGATACAGGAAAATAAGAATGACTACACACCAATTCTGAGTCATACCCAGAAAAGGAATTATATAATAAGTTTTATTTAGTTTTATTTGTATTTTTTTATTTATAAAGTTTATAATTATTGGTGTATGATATAAACAGAATTTTCTCATGTAGAGAAAATATGCTAATTTTTTATTCAAGAATATAGGTAATGATGGATTCCCATTATAAGTTGAAAAATACTGATCAATTCACTCAATAAAATGAAAAAGAAAACAGCCAGTGAGCTTATTTTCTCTGAAAAATTATTAGAGATGTTAAGAAAATTCCTCACTTTACTTCTATCAAGGGTCCTGTATAGAATCAACGACAGGGATGGATCACTCAGGTGTGCTTTGTGAGTGCAAAATGTTATGGTTTTGTTACAAGATATTTGGGCACAATACCAGTTCAGTTCATTTCAGTTCGGTTGCTCAGTCTTGTCTGACACTTTGCGACCCTATGACTCGCAGCACACCAGGCATCCCTGTCCATCACCAACTCTCGGAGTTCACTCAGACTCACGTCCATCGAGTCAGTGATGCCATCCAGCCTTCTCATCCTCTGTCATCCTCTTCTCCTCCTGCCCCCAATCCCTCCCAGCATCAGAGTCTTTTCCAATGAGTCAACTCTTCAAATGAGGTGGCCAAAGTACTGGAGTTTCAGCTTTAGCATCATTTCTTCCAAAGAAATCCCAGGGCTGATCTCCTTCAGAATAGACTGGTTGGATCTCCTTGCAGTCCAAGGGACTCTCAAGAGTCTTTTCCAACACCACAGTTCAAAAGCATCAGTTCTTCGGTGCTCAGCTTTCTTCACAGTCCAACTCTCACATCCATACATGACCACAGGAAAAAAAATAGCCTTGACTAGACGGACCTTTGTTGGCAAAGTAATGTCTCTGTTTTTGAATATGCTGTCTAGGTTGGTCATAACTTTTCTTCCAAGGAGTAAGTGTCTTTTAATTTCATGGCTACAGTGACCATCTGCAGTGATTTTGGAACCCCCCTCCAAAGAAGTTTGACACTGTTTCCACTGTTTCCCCATCTATTTCCCATGAAGTGATGGGACCGGATGCCATGATCTTCATTTTCTGAATTACCATACATAAAATGGATAGCCAATGGGAATTTTCTGTATGGCTCAGGAAACTCAAACAGGGGCTCTGTATCAACCTAGAAGGGTGAGATGGAGAGGAAGATGGAAGGGAGGTTCAAAAGGGAGGGGATATATGTATATCTATGGCTGATTCATACTGAAGTTTGACAGAAAACAAAATTCTGTAAAGCAATTATCCTTCAATTAAAAAAAAAAGTTCATTAGAGAGGAGCAAGAGTTCAGAGTTGTGGTGGCTTCTTACTGACTCAGTTGCAGCAGTTTCATGTTGACTGCATTGTTGCTGAGCAAGGAGAAATTTTTCCTTTTTTTTCGGGGTTTGTTAATTAAGATACAACCATTGCTACATGCATGAGACCTGTCCTTTCAGGGTTTTATGACTTCATTTTGAGTGAAGTTTTCCTTTATTCATTTTCACACAGTGAGTTCACATTTTTATATTTCAGTAAATTGACACATTATGCTGAGTGACAATGGATTATGCATACTATATTATACTGTAACATGAGTGGACAAATTCCTAGATTTTTAAAGGACTTATTTTATAATATTACACAAAAAGTGCTGTAGTTCTGTTCTAAGTGTTATTCAGTTGAGAGAATAATTTGCTATGTATATACTATTTTAATTTGTATTTGCTTATGATTATTTATGTCTGCTTAAAACATTCTCCAATAAATCTTCAACAGAGGAACAAAATGAAAACAGTGAAAATATCTGCAGAAGTTTTCTGTTTTAGAAATTTGGTGGACTAGAGTCACAAAGGTCTAATAGTATTGCTAAATGATGGAGATGAATTGTCTTGAATACTGTAGAAAGGCCTATATAAATGCAAATAGTGGCTACATTGGTGACAGGAGAACAAAACTGAATATACCTTTTACTATAACTTTTTATTTTTAACTTCTCAGTATTTGGCTGACTTGACAGTGTTACAGAATGCAATATTGGTTCTCTTTAGCCCTACTGACCTGAATACCCCTGTATATTTAGGCTTGTAGGGCACATAGTTAACAGAAGCTGTGTCATTCTACTCTGCTGTTTACACTGAGATCTTCATAGACTATATGGCCACCTTTTCAACTTGATCTTTTTTTTTTTTTCCTTTAAAAGAATGAAAATATTTGGAAGGAAAATGGGATTGATGTCACTGTTGCTCTGGCCTTTTAAGTGCAGGGACTGTTACAACTTCGTTGCTGGAAACCACTGAAGATGCAGTTGAGAGGTGTGGCTCTGCTATTGGTTAATGGAAAAAGAAAATTTCTAGAAGAATGACCTCAAAACCCCAAGACAATTTGAAAAATATTTAATCTCTTAGATATTAAATTTTTTTGGATTTTCTGTAAGATGACAGTGGTAATACGAATTTTATGAGTATATTTATGAGTACAACCAAATTCATTTGTATTTATTTTTGTAGTTATTAAAATATGACAAAATATTTTCCAATTATCAGTATTTATGTTTTGAAATTGTGTTTAACATTATTTAGTTGATAAAGCATGTACTATCATTCCTTTAATTGCCAGGCTTATTACGATTGCCCTTTTTTTAAAAGAATCCGTCTCTTTCATATTCCTGTTTAAAAACTATTACCTTTCCAGTGAAGAAATTACCGTTGATTCTATTTGCAGTAACTTAAATGGTCATTAAAAGGGTATTGGGGTCTTGGTTAATATAAAAAATGTTGACTTAGATAATACTGAATATAAAGGACTAAACTGTTTATCTTTGGCTATGCAGGTACCTCCATGTCCTCTGAACTTGAAAACTGCAAATCACAGAGTAATCCACATCCATTTTATTTTCTGAAATAAATCTAATTTTGCATAGAAGGGAAGAGATTAAAATCATACCAAAGGGAGGAATATACTTCTCAAATAATTAGTTCTGCTTCTTTGGTTCCATCTGGGATGATTTTGCTTAAAATAGGCTTCACCAAGCCCAGAGATGTGCTGGTTGCTGAGCAAACCTTAGACCACAGATAAGTCAAGATGAAACATTTAAATAACATTATTTATTACCTTGCAAAATAAGGTCAACAAACATTTCCACCTGTCAATCACAATTATATGTTGTATAAGCTCTGACTTTAGCACATCAGGTAGTGAGTAAGGTCTCAATATGTGAATATGTGAATATGTTCAATATGTGAATGCCAGAAGTGGGCATGTAGTTTTCAAAGTAGTTCATGCTTCTTGACTGAAAATGGGTCTTTCAACATACTCCAAGACTCTCAGTTGTTAACTTTTTATTTTTGAGAACTGCTTACACAAAACTCCTCCAAAGCAAAAGAGCACTATGCTCTTCCCTACTTCATTCAGTATAAGAAGGAGCCCTTGAGGATGTCCAGTGCCTCTTCCCCAGTGTGGGTAAAAATTGCTTAGATCATTGTAGTGTATGTCAACACAATCCTGACAAGTCTTTTTTCACAAAAATCACTGGTTGATGCTTACTCATTACGAAGTCATCCTGAAAAAGGCAGCAAGTAACCCAGAGGACTAGGTAAAGCCTGGTAGCATGGTAGGCAAAGGCCAAGATGTCCACTGAAAAAGGAAAGAATGAGAATAAAATATGAGGGAATGAGACTGTCACAGAAGTCCATGATAGTTGTTCAGTTGCCAAGTCGTGTCCAACTTTTGCAACCCCAATGACTGCAGCACTCCAGGCTTTCCTGTCTTTCACTATCTCCTGGAGTTTGCTCAGATTCATGTCCATTAAGTTGGTGATGCTGTCTTACCATCTTATCCTCTGCTGCACCCTTCTCTTTTTGCCTTCCATCTTTCCAAGCATCAGGGTCTTTTCTAATGAGTCTGCTCTTCCCATCAGGTGGCCAAAGTATTGGCGCTTCAGCTTCAAAATCTGTCCCTCTAGTGAATATTCAGGGTTGATTTCCTTTACGATTGACTGGTTTGTTCTCTTTACAGTCCAAATGGCAACCCACTCTAGTATTCTTGCCTGATGAATCCCATGGACGGAGGAGCCTGGTGGGCTACAGTCCACGTGGTTGCAAAGAGTCGGACACAACTGAGCGACTTCACTTCACAGTCCAAGGAACTCTCAAGAGTCTTCTCCAGCCCTGCAATTTGAAAGCATCAATTCTTCTGCAATCAGTCTTCTTTATGGTCCAATTCTTACATCCATATATGACTACTGGAAAAACCAGAGCTTTGATCATATGGTCCTTTGTCAGCAAAGTGATGTTTCTGCTTTTTAATAAGCTGTCTCTGTTTGTTATAGCTTTCTTTCCAAGGAGCAAGCATTTTTTTAGTTTCATGTCTGGAGTCTGCAGTGATTTTGGAGCCCAAGAAAAGAATATCTGTCACTGCTTCCACTTTTTCCACTTCTGTTTGCCATGGAGTGATGGGTACCAAATGCCATGATCTTAGTTTTTTTGAATGTTGAGTTTTAAGCCACCTTTTTTCTCTCTCCTCTTTCATTCTCATCAAGGGGCTCTTTAGTTCCTTTTCTATTTCTGCCATGATAGTGGTATCATCTGCATATATGAGTTTGTTGACATTATATTTCTTTTGGCAATGTTGATTCCAACTTGTGATTCACCCAGCCCAACATTTCACATATTGTGCTCTGCACAAAAGTTAAACAAATGGAATGACAATATTCAGCCTTATTATATTCCTGTCCCAGTTTTGAACCAGTCATTTGTTCCATGTCCAGTTCTAACTGTTGCTTTGTTACCTGCATACATGTTTCACAAGAACTAGATAAGGTGGTCTGGTATTCCCATCTCTTGAAGAATTTTCCACAGTTTGTTTTGATCCACACAGTCCAAGACTTTTGAGTAGTCAATGAAGCAGAAGTAACTTTTTCTGGAGTTCCCTTGCTTTGTCTGTGATCCAGTGAATGTTGGCTGTTTGATTTCTGTTTCCTCTGCCTTTTCAAAACTGATCTTGTACATCTGAAAGTTCTTGGTTCATGTAATGCTGAGGCCTAGCTTGAAGGATTTGGAGCATAACCTTGCCTGCATGTGAAATGAATACAATTGTATGATAGTTTGAACACTCTTTGGCATTGCACTTCTTTTGGTTGGAATGAAAACTGACCTTTTCCAGTCCTGTGGCCACTGCTGAGTTTTCCAGATTTGCTGACATGTTGAGTGCAGCATTTTCACAGCATCATCTTTTAAGATTTTAAATAGCTCAGTTGCAATTCCATCATCTCCACTAGCTTTGTTTGTAGTAATGCTTCCTAAAGCCCACTTGACTTCACACTCCAGGATGTCTGGCTCTAGGTAAGTGACCACAGCATCATGGTTATCCGGGTCATTAAGACCTTTTATGTATAGTTCTATGTATTCTTGCCACCTCTTCTTAGTGTCTTCTGCTTCTGCTAGGTCCTTACTGTTTCTGTTCTTTATCATGCCTATCCTTGCATGAAATTTTGCCTTGATATCTCCAGGTTTCTTGAAGAAATTTCTGAAGTGAAGTCGCTTAGTCATGTCTGACACTTTGTGACCCTGTGAACTGTAGCCTACCAGGCTCCTCTGTCCATGGGATTCTCCAAGCAAGAATACTGGCGTGGGTTGCCATTTCTTTCTCCAGAGGATCTTCCTGATCCAGGGATCGAATCCAGGTCTCCCACACTGCGGGCAGACGCTTTAACCTCTGAGCCACCAGGGAGAGATTTCTAGTCTTTCCTATTCTATTGTTTTTCCTCTATTTGCATTATTCACTTAAGAAGGCTTTCTTATCTCTCCTTGCTATTCTCTGGAACTCTGCATTCAGTTGGGTTTATCTTTCCCTTTCACCCTTACCTTTCTCTTCTCTTCTTTTCACAGCTATTTGTAAATCCTCCTCCTTACCACTTTGCCTTCTTGCATTTCTTTTTCTTTGGAATGAGTTTGGTCACCATCTCCTGCACAATGTACTTAATTTTAATTGACATTCTTATTTCAGTATCTTGTAACTGTATGTCTGAAATGCTTAAATTCACCTCTCAGTGGTTAGGCTAGAGATGGGCTTGTCATGGAAATGCCTGCTGTAGCTTTCCTCAGATTCATAGAATTGGCATATTTTAACTTTTCTTTCCTTGTTTGTTATCTATTTGAAAAGAATTCAGTCAAGGATCTTTCTTAAAGATAGGCCGAGCGTGATGGTCCAAATTTCTCAGTTAAAAGCCTGAAATCATCTGAAACATATTTGTCCTTTACCTTCCATAGCCACAAAGATGTTTACTCTAGTTTTGCTTAATAAATCTTGGCTTCCATTTTTCTAGATATCCTCTCTACTGCCATGCTCTATTCACATTCATTTTTTGCCAGTCTTTGCTTCAGTTTCTTTTATAAATGTATTTTTGTCCGTAATTATAAAAATAAAAATTAATTTCATAATATACTATGAATCATAATGATATCAAAGTCATTAATTTGTCTCACATATTTGGGCTACTTAACTCATAGAGAACAGTACAGATTTGTGTGAAAATATGTTTAACCATTGTGTTAGATATTGTTGGGGATTTTAGACAACCTAGGAAAATGGCTACCAATGCTTCAGAGCATTTTTAAATTTACCAAATTAGAGATTGTTGCCTTTGAAAGGCCAGTGAATTTTCAGTGCCCATTTGGAAAAAAATGATATAAAAATAATCTGATTTCAGCAATACACTTTAAATAAATTTGCATTTTATTGTATTTATTTGAAAAAGTAAGCAATCCAAACACATACTATTTGTTGGGTGAGTAGTTGGTGCACATATACATATGGATTCTTGGACTTGTATTACAATAGCTTTCACCCTATTGTATGATTCTGTATCTCAGCAATAATAAAAATAGCTAACTTTTAAAATTTGCAACTCAGATCACCTTTCTCTCTTACATACTCTCTCCCTCTCTTCTCTCTCTCTATCTCTCCTCTCTCTCTCTCACAAACACACACATGTACACACACGCACCCAAACACATTTTTCACATTCCTGTCTTTGCTTGGCCATTTCTACCAGTGCTTCAGGTCTCAGCTTCAGATCAGTTTCTGCAGACCTTCTTTCAGTTTCTGTAGGGATTCTTTTGTCCATCACTAGACTTTGCACCTCCCCTAGGCAATGTTAACACAAACTGTGTTTTATGTTTCCTACAATAAAGGTGAGCAGCCTAATGTCAAGACTTTATCAACACAATTGTATTAAGTGTTCATAATGTGTATTAAATAAGGGTGTCAATGAATGAACTGTTTTCACAGGTACCTCTATCCATAGGTTCTGAGCCACTTCTATAACAAGTGTACATCCAGCACAAAATTCATAAAAGCAAATTTTCATGTTACCTAAACTTATATGCTATTCATCTGGAGAAGGAAATGGCAACCTACTTCAGTGTCCTTGCCTGGAAAATTCCATGGACAGAGGAGCCTGGCAAACTATAAGTCCATAGGGATGCATAGAGTTGGACACTACTAAGTGACTAACACACAACACATACACATGCTATTCATAAAAATAATTTTAAACATTCTTCATCTTTTAGGTTCTGTATGTGTTTCCAATATATTCTTTTAACATACTGTGTTTTTTTTTTCTTATTGTTCTTAGTGAAAACTGACAGTAGAGCACATATTCTTACTTTTTCAACAATAATAAGATATTTGCCAAGTTATTCGTGCTTGAGGATGCATCATGTGGTCATGGAGATTAAGTTAACTGTTTTACTAAGCACCATATGTTCATCCACTGAGCCTAAAATCCAGAAATTAACACTTAAAGTTCACATTATATATTATATTTATATTGATTTGAGAGGAGATTGCATTCACTTATTCATCTGGCTGTCAGACTACATCTAATCATGAAAACTTTAGAGAAGTGAGACAAAATAATGAACTTTCATTCTTTTTTTATTTAATTTTTTCCATACTTAACATTGAAATTAATGTTGAAGTGGCCCATTTATTCCCTCCATTTTCTTTAATATTTTCTTGGAAAGAAAAATGTAGCACACAGTGTATAATATAAAGCTCATTTCCTTAAATATTAAGATATCAGCTTTACTGTATCACAGAAGAACTTTTTAAAAAATATATTGTTTCATGGTGTTTGTTCAAAGGGTCATAGTTGTGCCATATTTCACATATGCAAATTATGATTTTCTAAATAACTTCATAAAAAGTTTTATATTTTTATTATAGCTTATATTTCATATGTTAAAACTTCTCTCAGGGCAATTTTAAATTTAACTTTCATTAAAGTCCTAATATTGAGCACAATACTTCATAATTAAAATTAAATAGGTCTATGGAGAAAATTAAAACACCTTAATAAACTTCTTTTCTTGCTCTAATTGAACTACTTTAAAGAATTTGTTGGTTATTTGCTAAGTCATATCTAACTCTTGTGATCCCGTGGACTGTAGCCCACCAGGCTCTTCTGTTCATGAGATTTTCCAGGCAAGAATACTGGAGTGGGTTGCCATTTCCTTCTCCAGGGGATACCCCCAACCCAGGAATTAAACCCATTTCTCCTGTATTGCAGACAGATTCTTTACTGACTGAGCTACAAGAGAAGCCGCAAAGGATATATCTGAGTTAAAAAGGAAGTTTAAGCTTGCCCTATTTACCATATCTATATACTAATATTACATTCAGACAGATTTTAGAAAACTAGTGGAACTAAATCTTAGTTTAGTCACTTATTCCTTTCCTTACGCTATTTTCACATTTCTAAAATGTGTTCAAAAGATATTGATTTGAAAAAGATTATCTCAGGGAAAATGTCAACAGTTTTTTTGTCATCAAGAATATAAGATAATTCCTTCCTATAAGTCACAAAATTGTATCAGATATTCAAACTGTAACTCTAGTTATTTGATACATGAAGTGTAGACTTAAGGTATTGTACAGCTCTATTGAAAAATACTTGACTTCTTGTGTACAATGTTAATCTAATAATCATCAGCAGTGAGCCCTTATTATCTAGAGAGAGATAAAATTTATATANTGTAACTCTAGTTATTTGATACATGAAGTGTAGACTTAAGGTATTGTACAGCTCTATTGAAAAATACTTGACTTCTTGTGTACAATGTTAATCTAATAATCATCAGCAGTGAGCCCTTATTATCTAGAGAGAGATAAAATTTATATAGTTATATAAAATCCTTAATTTTCAAAAGAAATAACATCTCCCTTAAATTTTAACTAAAGTTACAACTTGTTACTCTAAATACTTACTCCCATTCTTTAAAACTTTTTAGAAAGAAATATTGAATGTTTCATTATAAACAACAACAATTTTTAAGAAGAAAGTTAAAAATATTGAAATATGTATCAGACTGTCAGATTTAGTGATTTTTTAAAATGCTCAATTATTCAATTTACACTTCATTTTAATAAGATGAAGTAAAAAAAAAAAAGTGAAGTTGTTAGTCACTCACTTGTGTCTGAGTCTTTGAGACACCATCGACTGTAGCCCACTAGGTTCCTTTGTCCGTGGAATTCTCCAGTCAAGAATACTTGAGTGGGTAGCCATTCCCTTCTCCAAGAGATCTTCCCAACCCAGGGATTAAACCCTTGTCTCCTGCATTGCAGGCAGATTCTTGACAATATGAGTCACCAGGGGAGCCCTTTAATAAGGTACTAATTATCATCTCAAAAATTATAATATCAGGAACATTTTCTTTCCTGTGCTTTGACTTAACTTGGCTACCGGGTTTACAAGTAAATGAATCTGTTGACAGAAATTGCATAAAATGCCTAATCAAAATGTACTTCATAATGGGAGGATCTGACTCTGTAACTATGGCATTTGTGTCAAGAAGTTTGATAAAATTCAGATCACATCTAAAATCCTGAATTTTAATNCGGGTTTACAAGTAAATGAATCTGTTGACAGAAATTGCATAAAATGCCTAATCAAAATGTACTTCATAATGGGAGGATCTGACTCTGTAACTATGGCATTTGTGTCAAGAAGTTTGATAAAATTCAGATCACATCTAAAATCCTGAATTTTAATAAGTTCCCTGCTACAAATAAAAATATTTTAATAAATCTTTGAATACATTTAACCTCACTTTCTTAACACTTCATCTACTAACTCAACTCAAAGTTGTTCAATAATGGCAAATATTACAACAGGACTAATTTCCCTTTTTCTATTCATACTTTCCTGAAGATAGCTCTTGTCTTTGCTTGCAATGGAGTAGGCAAAAAAAAAAAAAGAAAAGGAGGGTTTAATTACCATTAATTACCATTTTATAAATTTTAATTTTAGCTAAGACATGAAATAGAAAAAGCTCGCTTAAATCTCAATATTCAAAAAACTAAGATCATTGCGTCTGATCCCATCACTTCATGGCAAATAGAAGGGGACAAAGTAGAAGCAGGGACAGATTTTGTTTTCCTGGGATCCAGAATCACTGTGGACAGTGACTGCAGCCATGAAATTAAAAGATACTTGCTTCTTGGAAGGAAAGTTATGGCAAATCCAGACAGCATGTTAAAAAGCCAAGACATCACTTTGCTGACAAAGGTCTGCATAGTTAAAGCAATTGTTTTTCCAGTAGTCCTATATGGATGTGAGAATTGAACCATAAAAGTTTGATGCTTTCAAATTGTGGTGCTGGAGAAGACTCGTGAGGGGCACTTGGACTTCAAGGACATCAAAATAGTCAATCCTAAGAGAAATCAACTCTGAATATCCATTGGAAGGACTAATGCTAAAGCTGAAGCTCCAATACTTTGGCCATCTGATGCAAAGAGACGACTCATTAGAAAAGACCTTGATGTTGGGAAAGGTTGAAGGCAAAAAGAGAAAAGAGTGGAAGATGATAAATTAGATAGCATCACCAACTTAATGGACATGATTTTGAGCAAACTCCAGGATATGGTGAGGGACAGGGAAGCCTGGCGTACTGCAGTACATGGGGTCACAAAGAATCAGACATGACTTAATGACTGAACAACAACATGAAATATAAAATTTAAATTTATTCAAGTGATACACTATTGTGATTTTTAAAAGATATTTTTAGAGAAAAATATATCAATTAATAAGGTAATGTGTATATGCCTTTATAAAAAATTGTTAAAGTTATAATCAGCATTTTAATATGATTTTTTAGTCATAATTTCCACATGGCTAAATCCAAACAAAGGTATTTTCCAGTCTTAAAGATAATACCTAACTGCCTTAAAAATCTTGATGTGTACTCCATGCATAGAGGGAAGAATTTATGCAGAATGAAAAACTAAAGTGAAGAAGTATGTTAAGACAAATTAAGATATATCTAATAGTAGATGTTACAGAAATATATANAAGATAATACCTAACTGCCTTAAAAATCTTGATGTGTACTCCATGCATAGAGGGAAGAATTTATGCAGAATGAAAAACTAAAGTGAAGAAGTATGTTAAGACAAATTAAGATATATCTAATAGTAGATGTTACAGAAATATATAAAAGAAAATTTGAACTTCATGCATTGCAGTTTATAATCTATTTTCTGAAGAGCTTGAGATGTATAAAACTAAAAAATTAGACCATAGGGTCTTAAAAAGAAAGATTTTTGTTCTTGATGTGAAAAGTTATATATAGAGAAATACTTACACAGTGGCTCCTCAATCTGATATTTTCAACAAAGTCAATAGTGATTTTTATTAAAGAACAAAACANATGTATAAAACTAAAAAATTAGACCATAGGGTCTTAAAAAGAAAGATTTTTGTTCTTGATGTGAAAAGTTATATATAGAGAAATACTTACACAGTGGCTCCTCAATCTGATATTTTCAACAAAGTCAATAGTGATTTTTATTAAAGAACAAAACAACACAACTCCTCTAAATAAAACAAAATAAAATATGCTCTGATCATCCATGAGAGATTCTGATAATAAAATCTAGACACATGTTCCAGATACATGAAAATTAAGCAAATTTAAAAATACACTGTATATTTTATAATAAACAACTGGTGTTACAAGGCACAAGTATCAACACTGTTGTTCCTTACCCATGTATGTATTAAAAGCTTAAAGCAAATATGAAGGGAACATGAAGAAATAAAGAAAACTAAGATCATGACATTCAAGTTATGCCATTGAGGTAGATTTGAAAATAAACATAAGACTTGGAAGAGAAGAGTGAGATGGGTAATTTTAGAAAAAAGCACATCATTGGAATAAAGACTCAGATATAAAATGCCCCTCTATGTGAAAAGAGCAGTAACAACAGTAGTAATTATTGAGAGGATGTGTGTAGGTATGAGTAAGATGATTATTAAACTGAAGACAGTATATTTGTGAAATCTCTGTTTAAAATCATGATAATCCCCCATTTCTGTAAATAAAAATCAGTAGTCCTTTAGTGTTGCATACAAGGTTTATCAACACCTTATTTCAGATTAATCTTCCACAATTTCTTGCCAGCTGAAGAAGCCATTTGGTTTTTCTATAACTCATCTGTAAGATAACTGTTTTCCACATATGCACCCACACCTTCATCCCTGTTTAAATATTATCACTGTTGTGACTCTTTCCTGAACAGTTTCTCCTCATCTATACAATTTTCCTAAGTCAGTTGCCACACAGTTACCTTGTACATATTTTTATTAGCATTTCCCTTCTCCCTACTGTATTTGTGGCCTTGTCCCTATGTGTCCTTTTCCTTATTCTTGAGAGTTATTTAAGGACTCCATTTGTTTATGTATTCAGTGCATCCATCACAAATCAGATCAGCAGAGTATTCTCTCAGTGACTGTTTATAACTGGGATACTATAATAGTATAAAACAATTAGTAGCTTAGGTATAAAACACACATAACAGCAAATTCAGTCAGTTCAGCCACTTAGTCGTGTCTGACTCTTTGCGACCATATGAATTGCAGCACACCAGGCCTCCCTGTCCATCACCAACTCCAAGAGTTTACTCAAACTCATGTCCATCGAGTCTGTGATGCCATTCAGCGATCTCATCCTCTGTCATCCCCTTCTCGTCCTGCCCCCAACCCCTCCCAGCATCAAAGTCTTTTCCAGTGAGTCAACTCTTCACATGAAGTGGCCAAAGTATTGGAGTTTCAGCTTTAACATCAATCCTTCCAATGAACACCCAGGACTGATCTCCTCTAGAATGGACTGGTTGGATCTCCTTGCAGTCCAAGGGACTCTCAAGAGTCTTCTCCAACACCACAGTTCAAAAGCATCAATTCTTCGGCACTCAGCTTTCTTTACAGTCCAACTTTCACATCCATACATGACCACTGGAAAAACCATAGCCTTGACTAGATGGACCTTTGTTTGGCAAAGTAATGTCTCTGCTTTTTAACTATCTAGGTTGGTCAATTGTTGACAATTCCCTATATATAGGCCTTTATGCCTTTAAATATATGAATGTCACACCTCAGGTTTATAGATTATCAAAGAAAAAATCAGGGCATGAGCCAAAGTCAGATATCCATAAATTAGCCAGATATCTATAAATTAGCAAGGTCTGAATGGCTTCAAACAGATATGTCATATATTGGAAAATGACTAAGGTGTATAATTAAGCTTATGGAGGAGGTTTGTGTTTGGAGTATATAGTTATAATTTTTAAGAGAGTGGGCAGGAAGGAAACAACCAAGATAGATTGGCTGTGTCATAGTAAACAGTAGTAAACAATAGTTACTCTTGTACCCTGAAAGTTGTTAGAATTCTTCATGAGAATTGAAAAGGTGTTTTCTTATTTTTTTTTCCTCATTTGACAATATAAGCCTAGAATATTTCATTGTAGGTATTAACCAGAGTAACTTGACCTCTTTCACCTTTACCTTGAAAAAGCCAAGATACTACGAATAAATAATCAAAATAGTCTAGAAAAGACAAAATCCTGTCTTCTGAGAACAGAAATCAGATCTAAAAATTTTAAAATAAGATTTAAGAATCAAAATTAACCTATAGATCTAATACTCTCTTGTCCTGTAACAGTAGTTCCAAGAAGAATTTCTTGGCTATTTCATTAATTTTATAAGCTATAAAATAATTATGTAGAATGTAATCCATTAATTTACACTTTTAAGAAGAAACTGGATATTATATATTAACTCTAAAATGTTTGCACATGTCCTTTTCAAGAGTTTGATCATTTGAGATCAAAGCTAAGAGTAAGTCTGAAACTAAAAGCATTGCAATTATTTTCTTCACAGCTGTTTGCTATTTTGCCCATGGAAGAATAATAACAAATCAGTAGAAATATTTTTAAAGCAAAGAATGAGTTTAAATTGTGATTGAAGGCATATGTTGGTAAGGCTGAGCTACTTATGTTAACCAGGAAAACTAATCACTTGGATGTTGGAAGGTCCCTAAAAGTTCTCAGGAATTTCTATATCATGATGTTTATTTATTTGTTTCAGTCAAGGTTGTTATGAAAAGGAAAGAGTTCCTTGAATAAAACTAAATAACAGTTTGGTTAAATGACACAATTTGGCAGCAGACCAAGACATTGATTCAGATAGCGAACTATGTAATGTAGTGCATCTGTCTACTCTGTTCTCTGTTTTCTTAGTAATGATTAATTTGACTCTCTAATTACATGCAACCAGGAAGTCAGATTTCAGATTTGGGTCCTGAAGTTATCTGTTTGATTTGCCCTGTTTTATTCAACCTTGTTCTTTTGCCTCGTCTTCCATGATTTCATCTTAATTATGATTTCAGCGCTCTTTATGTTAATTGTCATGGACATTTCTCTCTGCCTTTACTTTGTGTTTCTTATGAGAAACAAGAGCACACAAAACAAAAGGATTGAATAACAAACAAGAAAAAAACTCAAACACACACTTGTTGCTTTTTTCTTCCTGCTGGGCTTTTCCATACTCTTACTTTCTGCATCTCTTCAGTGTTTTGCCAGCATCAAGAGGAGACCAAACTGAAAAACAGTTGAAGTTTCTCACTTTGTCAGGACTACTCTGATTGTTTATATATTAATTCAGGTTGCAAAGGAATTTTAAAGGAACTCTGAGATTTTATTAAGGAAAAGAGATCTTCTTGGAGTTGTCCCCCTGCAAGATTGATCCCTAATATTCAGTCCTCACTTATCTGTGCTATTTATTTTCAGTCTTCCATTTGATCCCAGAGTGGCTTTTGGATTAAGTTGTGAAAGATAGAAGTGAAGGGCAAAAGGCTGCTTTGATATTTGGGATATAAAATCTAGTCACAGAGGAAAGAATTGAGGTCTTAAAGGATGGCCATGCTACAAAACTAGTGCTGTGTTTTGTTTTCTGTGTACTCTGGGTCCCATTCAAGCAGAATGCAGTTATTGTCACCAATATAGATTTATGTATTGATAAGCAGTCAGGCCAATGGTTTTCAGTGTTCATAGAGCTTACTTTTAACAGATTTCTGGCCTCTCTGGGATTGTAACCATTTGTAGAAATGGACTGGAATGGGACAATTTAATTCAGACGATGATTATATCTACTACTGTAGGCAAGAATCCCTTAGAAGAAATGGAGTCACCCTTCATAGTCAACAAAAGAATGCAAAATGCAGAACTTGGGTACAATCTTAAAAACAACAGAATGATTTCTGTTTGTTTCCAAGGCACACCATTCTATATCACAGTAATCCAGTTTTATGCCCCAACCACTAGTGTCAACGAAGGTGAAGTTGAACAGTTCTATGAAGACCCACAAGACATTCTAGAACTAACACCAAAAAAAAAAAAAAATATGTCCTTTTCATCATAGGGGACTGGAATACAAAAGTAGGAATTCAAGAGATACTTGGAGTAACAGGCAAGTTTGCCTTGAAGTAAAATTTTAAGCAGGGGAAAGGCTAACAGAGTTTTGTCAAGAAAATGCACAGGTCATAGCAAACACACTCTTCCAACAACACAAGAGAAGATTCTACACGTGGACATCAAAAGATGGTCAATACCGAAATCAGAATGATTTTATTCTTTGCAGCCAAAGATGGAGAAGCTCTATACAGTCAGCAAAAACAAGACCAGGAACTGACTGTGGATCATATCATGAACTCCTTATTGCAAAATTCACACTTAAATTGAAGAAAGTAGGGAAAACCACTACACCATTCAGGTATGACCTAGATCAAATCCTTTACAATTATACAGTGGAAGTGACAAAAATTCAAGGGATTAGATTTGGTAGAAAGAGTGCCTGAAGAACTATGGATAGAGGTTCAGGACATTGTGCAGAGGGCAGTGATCCAAACCATCTCCAAGAAAAAGAAATGCAAAAAGGAAAAATGGTTGTCTGAGGGGGCCTTAAAAATAGCTGAGAAAAGAAGAGAAGCAAAAGGCAAAGGAGAAAAGGAAAGAAATATCCATCTGAATGCAGAGTTGCAAAGAATAGCAAGGAGAATAGGAAAGGTGTCCTCAGCAATCAATGAAAAGAAATAGAGGCAAACAATAGAATGGGAAAGACTAGAGATTTCTTCAAGATAATTAGAGATGCCAAGGGAACATTTCATGGAAAGATGAGCAAAATAAAGAACAAACAGTATGGACCTAATAGAAGCACAGGATGTTAAGAAGATTTGGCAAGAATACACAGAAGAACAAAAAAGATCTTAGTGACCCAGATAACCACCGTGGTGTGATTAGTCACCTAGAGCCAGACATTGGAGTGTGACATCAAGTTGGCCTTAGGAAGCACCATTATGAACAAAGCTAGTGCAGGTCGTTAAATTCCAGCTGAGCTATTTCAAATCCAGCAGATGATGCTGTTAGAGTACTGTACTCAATATGCCAGCAAATTTGAAAAACTCTGCAGTGGCCATAGGACTGGAAAAGGTCAGTTTTCATTCTAGTCCCATAGAAAGGCAATGCCAAAGAATGCTCAAACTATCGCACATTGCACTCATCTCACATGCTCATAAAGTAATGCTCAAAATTCTCCAAGTGGGCTTCAACAGTACGTGAACTGAGAACTTCCAGATGTTCAAGCTGGATTCAGAAAAAGCAGAGGAACCAGAGATCAAATTCCAGCATCTGTTGCATCATAGAAAAAGCAAGAGAATTCCAGAAAAATATCTACTTCTGCTTTATTGACTACACTAAAGCCTTTGATTGTGTGGATCATGACAAACTGGAAAATTCCTCAGGAGATGGGAATACCAAACCACCTTATCTGCCTCCTGAGAAATCTGTATGAAGGTCAAGAAACAACAGTTAGTACCATACATAGAACAAAAGATTGGTTCCAAATTGGGAAAGGAGAACTTTGAGGTGGTATATTGTCACCTTGCTTATTTAACTTATATGCAGAATACATCATGTGAAATGTCAGGCTGGATGAAGCACAAGCTGGAATCAAAATTCATGGAAGAAATATCAATAACCTCAGCTATGCAGATGACACTACCCTTATGGCACAAAGTGAGGAGGAAATAAAGAGCCTCTTGATGAAAGTGAAAGAAAAGAGTGAAAAAGCTAGCTCAAAACTCAGCATTCAAAAACTAAGATCATGGCATCTGGTCTCATAACTTCATGGCAAATAGGGAAACAATGGAAACAGTGTTAGACTTTATTTTGGGGGGCTCCAAAATCACTGTACATGGTGACTGCAACCATTAAATTAAAAGACGCTTCCTCCTTGGACGAAAAGTTATGACCAACCTAGACAGCATATTAAAAAGCATTAAAAAGAAACATTAAACATATTTAAAAGAAACATTATTTTTCTGACAAAGGTCCATCTAGTCAAAACTATGGTTTTTCCAGTAGTCATGTATGGATGTGAGAGTTGGACCATAAAGAAAGCTGAGTGCCAAATAATTAATGCTTTTGAACCGTGGTGTTGGAGAAGATTCTTGAGTCCCTTGGACAGCAAGGAGATCAAACCAGTCAATCCTAAAGAAATACATCCTAATATTCATCTGAAGGACTGATTCTGAAGCTGAAGCTCCAATACTTTGGCTACCTGATGCAAAGAACTGATTCATTTGAACAGACTCTGATGCTGGGAAAAATTGTAGGCGGGAGGAGAAGTGGATGACAGAGGATGAGATTGTTGGATGGCATCGCTGGCTGATGGACATGAGTTTGAGTAAGCTCTGGGAGTTTGTGATGGACAGGGAAGCCTGGTGTGCTGCAGTCCATGGGGTCTGAAATAGTTAGACACAACTGAGTGACTGAACTGAACTGTAGGAAGGATTGAGGGAAAGATAAACTTTTTTCAGAAGAGTTAATCCGTGTTCTCATATTCAGTTTTGTAAAACTTTCCCACAATACATTATTGCACCTAGGTTCCAACTCACATAGGAGATCTGTAGTCCTAGTCTCTTCCTCTGCTGTTTGATTCCCATAATATGTTTTTCACAGATAATGTGTAGACTCATCATTATGTGATATATAAATGAGCAGATATGTTAGAAAAAGATCTTCTTGGTCTCATCCTAAGGAACCTTATTATTTTTTAGACTTTTTTCTTTATTGATGGGGGGAAATTGCTTTACAATGTTGTATTAGTTTCTGCTGAACAACAAAGTGTAAATAAGCCATAATTATAAGAGGAACTTCATTATTACCATAGTTACTGTAATTTTTCAATCTTGAAGAGACATTGAATTTCAGAGTTAGGTTTCAGTAATTTGATGAAACACACCCTGCCATATCCTACGTTCATGATTTGACATGGGAGTAGGTACTTTTTCAGGTCTCTGCTGCTTTATATGAAAAATGGAGATCCTGACAAATCAAACTTTTTTTGTGAGTCCATGTATTAATTATCCTTTTTCAGAAATCACATTTTTAAATGGATGACAAAGATAGAAATATCTGAGATACTTAGTCCCATTCTCACACATTCACAAAGTACAGGTTGTTCCTAGGTGTATTATTATTATTAAAATTTTTCTTTTTTGGCAGTTTAGCATCTAGGATCTTAGTTCCCTATCAAGGAATGGAACTTACAGTGGTCTTAATCACTGGATCACTAAGGAAGTCCTTAAATTGTTATTTACTATGTTGCTAACACTGCACTGCATGTATTCTTTTGTAAAACATTCAATTAAGGATATAATAAATTTAAAATAGCAAGCCAAATTTGGTAAGATCTTCCTAAAATCATAAGAGCTCATTGCAGTACTATAAAATGTTCTTGGTAGCACCAAGAAAGAAGATGCCATTTGCTATCTTCTGGGATTAAAAAAATAAAATAAAATAAAGGTTCCAACTGATACTCCAAGGCTAATTTTGCCTCAGAGAATTGACTTGTAAATGAATGCATAAAAGATTTCCTGCCATCCACTCTGGAAACCCTTTATTGATCTTGCTACTTTTTGAATTCTCTACTTCATCTATGAAAAAATTAGTTCTTGTGATAGTTTCTTTGCTTCCACTGACTTACTGTGGTTATCATATCTTGTTACTCTTAGGGAAAATTCTTTCATAAACACATGGTCTAAACTGTGCAAATGACACAACCTTCATACTGAGGAGTTGCTTGAACACTTGCAAGTGGCTTTAGATGTGTGGCTAACAGGGTTATCCGCAAGTAACAGGTTACTAATTAACTGTTTGGTGTCCCAGAGTGTTCAATACAATAGCACCTATCAACAATGAATACAAAACAGGCATTTTTATGTAGATTTAAAAGAAAATGTTTTCAGAACCTTTAGCCAGCTGAAAGATACTAAAAAATTGAGTAATTGGATTAAGGAGGAAAATTTTGCACAGAGGAATTTTCATGCTCTGAGTCTCAGAGTGGTGGGGATGATGTTCCCTTCCTACCTCAGCCTAGTGAGCAACTAGCCAGTGAGACTACTTGGTAAACATTGACTCACTTGCTGCAATTGGGAAAGATTAAAAACTTCTGCCAGACAAAAGCAGAAAGGCTGAAGTAGACTGTGGATCAGAGATAAGAGTCTAACTGGGGAACTAAAATAGTCTGTTCTGAAACTGTTTTAACTTCCACTTCTAGTTTTGGGATTAAGGGGATCTACTGATATAAAATTAGATAAATTGGGTAGAAAATTTGCAATACATTCTCAAAATATTTATTGATCCTTAAAACTTAATAATAAATCATTATTTTAAGGAACTTACAATTTCCAGTGGTTCTCCACTTTTCTGACTTTTTGTTGTTCACTTTAAATCTTATAGATCTTTATAGTTTACACATGTTGTTAACAATCCTTAACTTATTTGACACTCAAAACAATGCTTCATCATACATAGCAAGACAAACATTATTTTACCTATTTTAGAGAAAAGGAAACTGTTCTCAGAAGTAAAATAGTTGCTCAAGCTTATATTGCAGATTTGATTTAGATCATACCTAAATGGTTTAGTGGTTTTCCCTGCTCTCTTCAATTTAAGTCTGAATTTGGTAATAAGGAGTTCATGAACTGAGCCACAGTCAGCTCCCAGTCTTGTTTTTGTTGACTGTATAGAGCTTCTCCATCTTTGGCTGCAAAGAATATAATCAGTCTGATTTTGGTGTTGACCATCTGGTGATGTCCATGTGTAGAGTCTTCTTGTGTTGTTGGAAGAGGGTGTTTGCTATGACCAGTGCATTTTCTTGGCAAAACTCTATTAGTCTTTTCCCTGCTTCATTATGTATTCCGAGACCAAATTTGCCTGTTACTTCAGGTGTTTCTTGATTTCTTACTTTTGCATTCCAGTCCCTTATAATGAAAAGGACATCTTTTTTTGGTGTTAGTTCTAAAAGTTCTTGTAGGTCTTCATAGAATCGTTCAACTTCAGCTTCTTCAGCATTACTGATTGGGGCATAGACTTGGATAACTGTGATATTGAATGGTTTGCCTTGGAAACGAACAGAGATCATTCTGTCGTTTTTGAGATTGCATCCAAGTACTGCATTTCAGACTCTTTTGTTGACCATGATGGCTACTCCATTTCTTCTNCTTTTCTCAGATATTTTTAAGGCCTCCTAAGACAACCATTTTGTCTTTTTGCATTTCTTTTTCTTGGGGATGGTCATCGCATCCTGGAACGCAAAGTCAAGTGGGCCTTAGAAAGCATCACTACAAGCAAAGCTAGTGGAGGTGATAGAATTTCAGCTGAGCTATTTCAAATCCTAAAAGATGATGCTGTTAAAGTGCTACACTCAATATTCCACCAAAATTGGAAAACTCTGTGTGGTCACAGGATTGGAAAATTTTTCCAGTCAGTTTTCATTCCATTTGCCAAAGAAAGGCAATGCCAAAGAATGTTCAAACTACTGCACAATTGCACTCATCTCACACACAACCAAAGTAATTTTCAAAATTATCCAAGACAGGCTTCATCAGTACATGAACCGTGAACTTCTAGATGTTCAAGCTGGTTTTAGAAAAGGCAGAGGAACCAGAGATCAAATAGCCAACATCCACCAGATCATTGAAAAGGCAAGAAAGTTCCAGAAAAAACATCTATTTCTGCTTTATTGACTATGCCAAAGCCTTTGACTATGTGGATCACAACAAAATGGAAAATTCTGAAAGAGATGGGAATTCCAGACCACCTTACTTGCCTCCTGTGAAATCTGTATGCAGTTCAAGAAGCAGCAGTTAGAACCGAACATGGAACAACAGACTGATTCTAAATGGGAAAGGATTACATCAAGGCTGTATATTGTCACCCTGCTTATTTAACTTATATGCAGAGTATATCATGAGAAATGCCATACTGGATGAAGCACAATCTGAAATCAAGTTTGCCTGGAGAAATATCAATAAACTCAGATACACAGATGACATCATTCTTATGGCAGAAAGGAGAAGAACTAAAGAGCCTCTTGATGAGAGTGAAAGAGGAGAGTGAAAAAGTTGTCTTAAAGCTCAACATTTAGAAAACTAAGATCATGGCTTCTGGTCCCATCACTTCATGGCAAATAGTTCGGGAAACAGTGGAAACAGTGGCAGACTGTTTTTCTGGGACTCCAAAATCACTGCAGATGGTGACTGCAGCCATGAAATAAAAGATGCTTGCTCCTTCAAAGAAAACCTATGACCAACATAGACAGCATACTAAAAAGCAGAGACATCATTTGCCCACAAAGTTTCATCTATTCTAAGCTATGGTTTTCCCATACATCCACATGTATGGATGTGAGAGTTGGTCTATAAAGAAGTCTGAGTGTCAAAGAATTGATGCTTTTTAACTGTGTTGCCAGAGAAGACTCTTGAGAGTCCCTTGGACTGCAAGGATATCAATCCAGTTAATCCTAAAGGAAACCAACCCTGAATATTCACTGGAAGTACTGATGCTGAAGCTGAAACTCCAATAATTTGGCCACTTTGTGAGAACTGACTCATTGGAAAAGACATTAATGCTGGGAAAGATTGAAGGCAAGAGGAGAAGGAGCCGGCAGAGTATGAGATGTTTGGATGGCATCACTGACTCGATGGACATGAGTTTGATCAAGGTCCGGGAGTTGGTGATGGACAGTGAATCCTGGCAGTACATGGGGTCACAGTCAGATACGACTGAGTGACTGAATTGAATAGTAAAATATGTTTATCAGTTTTCACAATCAATAGCCAGACCAAAAAAAAAAGATAATTATAATTGCAAGCTATAGTGGAAACATGATTAACCTAACAGTATAAAATAATTACATACAATTTGGGCAGTTAAGTAGAGTGATGTCCTAAGTAGAAATGTATACATGCACATGTTTTCATTCACCCAGCCAGTCTATGTCTTTTTCTTGGCCATTTAATCCATTTACATCTATGGTGGTAATTGATATGTATGATCCTATTACCATTTGCTTAATTGTTTAAAGGGGAAGATCTTCTCTTATGTTTCCTGCCTAGAGAAGTTCCTTTAGCATTTACAGTAAAGGAGATTTGGTAGTACTGAATTCTCTTTACTCTTTTGTCTGGAAAGCTTTTGATTTCTCCATCAAAAGTCTTTCTCAGTAGAATATTCTTGGTTATAGGTTCTTCTCTTTCATCACTTTAGATATATTCTGCCATTCCTTCTGGCTTGTATAGTTTATGTTGATAAATCAGCTGATAAGCTTGTGGGAGTTCCCTTGTATATTTTTCCCTTGTCGATTTCAATATTTTATCTTTGTATTTAATTTTTGTCAGTTTGATTACTATGTGTTGGTGTGTTCCTCCTTGGGTTAATCTTGCCTGGTACTCTCTGCTTCCTGGATATGGTTGACTATTTCCTTTCCCATGTTAGGGAATTTTTCAGCTATTATTTCTTCAAATATTTTTTTCCCAAGTCCCTTTTCTCTCTCTTCGCCTTCTGGGATCCCTCTAATGCAAATTTTGGTACCTTTCTGTCTCAGAAGTCTCTTAGACGGTTTTCCTTTTTTTTTTTTTTTAATTCTTTTTTCTGTATTCTGTTCTGTGGCATGATTTCCACTATTCTGTCTTCCATGTCACTTACCTGTTCTTCTGACACAGTTATCCTGCTAGCTATTCCTTCTAGTGTATTGTTAATCTCTGTTTCTTTGCTCTCTAGTTCTTCTTTGTTGTTCTGTTAAGTCGTATACAACTCTTTGCGACCCCATGGACTGCATCAAGCCAGATTTCCCTGTCCTTCACTATCTCCAGAGTTTGCTCAAACTCATGTCGATTGAGTTGATGATGCCATCAAATGATCTCATACTCTGTTGTCCCCTTTTCCGTCTATCCTCAATCTTTCCAAACATCAGGGTCTTTTCCAATGAGTTGGTTCTTTGCATCAAATGACCAAAGTATTGTAGCTTCAGCTTCAGCATCAATCCTTCCAATGAATATTCAGGGTTGATTTCCTTTAGGATTGACTGGTTTGATCTCCTTGCAGTCCAAGGGACTCTCAAGAATCTTCTCCAGCACCACAATTTAATGCTCTCAAAAGCATCAGTTCTTTGACCCTCAGCCTTTTCGTCCTTGGTGAACACTTTTTGCATCTTCTCCATTATTTTTCCAAGATCCTCAATCATTTTCACTATCACTATTCTGAATTCTTTCTGGAAGGTTTCCTATCTTCACTTCACTTAGTTGTTTTCCTGGGATTTTACCTTGTTCCTTCATCTGGGATATAACCTCCTGGTTTTTCACTGATTAACTTTCTGAGATGTAGTTTTCATTGTAGCTGCTGAAGGATTTTGGTTCTTCTTGTTTTTCTGTCTGCCCTCTGGTGGAAGAGGCTAAGAAACTTGTGTAAACTTCCTGATAGGAGGAACTAGTGGTGGGAAAAAATGTCATGCTCTGGTGGGTAGGGCTGTGCTCAATAAAACTTTAACCCAGTTATCTGCTGATACAATTATCTATCTGCTCTTTAGCCTGAGGTGACCCAGCCCGGAGTCTAGGGCTCTGTGGTAGGGTTAATGGCAACCTCCTAGAGTTCATGCCTAACCTAACCCTACCCCTAATCCTAACCTCTCAGTACTACTGCTGACAGTGCCCCCATCCCTGTAGTTGAAAGCTACTATCAACTCACACCTCCACAGGAGACCCTCCAACACTAGCAGGTAGGTCTGGTCCAGTCTCCCGTGGGTCACTGCTCCTTCCCCCTGAGTCTTGGTGCACATAAAATTTTATTTGTGCCCTCCAAGAATAGAGTCTCTGTTTTCCCCAGTCCTGTGGAAATCCTGTAATCCCTCTGGCCTTCAAAGTCAGATTCCATAGGGATTTCTGGTCCCTCTGCCAGATACCCAGGCTGGGAAGCCTGATGTGAGGTTCAGAACCTTCCAACAGTGGGAGAACTTCTTTAGTATTACTGTTCTCCAGTTTGTGGGTTGCTTACCCAGAGGCTATGGGATTTGATTTTATTGTGACTGTGCCCCTCCTATCATCTCACCGCAACTTCTCTGTTTTGGACATTGGGTATCTTTTTTTGGTGAGCTCCAGAGTCCTCTTGTCGATGTTTGTTCAATAGCTGGTTGCAATTTCAGTGCTCTCTACTTATTATTATTATTTTTAAAATAATGATTTGTAGTAATTTATATTCAAACATCTTCTAAAAGACCTACATTTTTTACTCTCTTACCCCCTGTTTCATGTCATATTTTATATTTTCATGTTTATCCCTTAACTTTTACAAATTTTGTCTTTTAATCTTCATATTGGCTTATTTAAGTGTTTGATCCTCTGTTCTTGCCTTTCCTAGTAGATTTCTCCCCTTTACTATAGATTCTTACTTCTTTTCCACTTAGAAAATATCGTTCAACATTTCTTTTAGGGTAGGATTTGTATTGATGAATCCCTTTAATTTTTGATGTCTTAGAAGTTTATTTAATTTGTCTTTTTATTCTAAATGATAATCTTGCTGAGTAGACTATCCTACATTGAAGGTTTTCCCCTTTCCTCACTTTGAATGTAGTGTGCCATTCCTTTCTGGCCAATAAAGTTTCTACTGAGAAATTAGTTGATAGCCTTATGGAGNTTTTTGATGTCTTAGAAGTTTATTTAATTTGTCTTTTTATTCTAAATGATAATCTTGCTGAGTAGACTATCCTACATTGAAGGTTTTCCCCTTTCCTCACTTTGAATGTAGTGTGCCATTCCTTTCTGGCCAATAAAGTTTCTACTGAGAAATTAGTTGATAGCCTTATGGAGATTCCCTAGTATGTGATTCTTTCTTTTTGTCTTGCTGCATTTAGAATTCTCTCTTTAACTTTTGCCATTCTAATGATCATATTTCTTATTGTGGATCTATTTGGGTGCATCTTAGCTTGGTACCTTCCCTTATTCCTGTACCTGAACTTAAATTTCCTTCTCTAGCTTTGGGAAGTTTTCAACCATAATTTCCTCAAATACATTTTCATCCCCTTTCTTTCTCTCTTTATTTTGGGAGTCCTATAATGTGAATGTTGATATGCTTAATGTTATCCCTGAGAGCTCTTAAATTGCTTTCAATTTTTAAAATTTGTTTTTCTTTTTGCTATTGTGTTTGGGCAATTTCCATTTTTCTATTTTCCAGGTTTCTTATGTTTTCTTCTATATTGCTTAGCTTGGTACTTATTTTTCTAATGTGTATGCCTTAATTTTTGCTATTGAATTCTTAATTTTGGATTGAATCTTTTTTATATTTTCTAGTCTTGCTGAAGTTTTCCCTGCTTATATCAGTTTTTTTTCTTAATTCAGTTAACAATTTTGTTGCCAATATTTTGAATTTAGTAGATTATTGATTTCTGTTTCATTGTTTATTTTTAGGGGGCTTTCTCTTGCTGTTTCAATTGAGAGTAGTTCTTCCACCTTTTCATTGTGCTTAACTAGCTCTGCCTTTATGAATTTAGGTGAAACAGTTGTTTATTGTGGTCCTGAATGGATATTTGTATGTGGCAGCATCCCTATACAAACTGCATGGCAGATTTGATGTTGATGCCATTCATGTCCTTTCCTCAGGGTGTGCTAGTAGCTTTCACCTTTGTAGGAGGTGGGGCTAAATATAGACTTATTTGCTCAGTGGCCATCACCACCATTTCGGGAATGGGGTCTGATCATAAATTGCTGGAACAGAAGTTCTGAAGTTGGTTCTGAGCTGGCACTTTCCCCTTTACGTGTGTCTTTCTCCCTCTTCTTACACTGGATTCTTGCCCAAGAGATGGAGGGAGTCCTAAAGCAAAGAGGGTTTGTATACAGACATAACTTCCATAGCTCCTCAGGTGCTACTTCTCTTTGTCCCTCATGGTCAATCTACCTCCAACTTCTTTTTCTTCTGCCCTGTGTTGAAAGTTGAAAGTGCTTCACAAAGCAAGCAGAGACCATGTGGACTCTCACCATATATTGGAGTGTGAGCTATTGTGGAACAGCAACCATCAGAGGTCTGGACTATTTCTGAGGTACTGCTTGAATAAAAGCCAACAATGGCTGAGGCTTCCCAGTAGGTTCTGCCCTGGGAGCAGGTTGCCTCTGCATTCCACAATCAAGTATTTTCCCCCATCTTAACTGCCCCTGATCTGGTGCCACATTGTGACATGGAGTAAGCAGGTCTAGGGTGTTCACTCAGCTCAGGATGCGGTGTATGGTGAGGGAAGCATGAGAAATCTGGCAATCACTAGAGCAGATATCTATCTCCCTGCTCAGCCTCAGGGCAAGCATGCATATACTCTGTATGGGTCTCCCAGCCATCCTCCAAATAGCTAAAGGGGTTTGTCTCCCTTGAGTAGAAACCCAGGACTTGGGCATCTAGACTATGGTTCAAGCTGTACACTCACCAGGGCAGGTGTTGTTCTCATACATCAGTTGCTAAGTCATGTCTGACTGTTTGCAGTCCCATGAACTGCAGCATGCCAGACTTCCCTGTCCTTCACTATCTCCCAGAGTTTGCTCAAGCTCATGTCCCCTGAAGCGGTGATACCATCTAACCATCTTATCCTCTGTTGCCCCCTTCTCTCCTTGCTCTCAATATTTTCCAGTATCAAGATCTTTTCCAATGAGTCAGATCTTCCCATCAGGTGGCCAGAGTATTGGAGCTTTAACTTCAGAATCAGTCCTTCCATGAATATTCAGGGTTGATTTCCTTTAAGATTGACTAGTTTGACATCTTGCTGCCTCAAGAGTCTTCTCCAGAACCACAATTCAAAAGCATCAGCCTTCTTTATGGTCCAATTCTCCCATCTGTGTGTAATTACTGGAAAAACCATAACTTTCACTATATGGATCTTTGTTGACAAAGTGATCTCTTTGCTTTCTAATGCATGGTCTATGTTTGTCATAGCTTTTCTTCCAAGGAGCAAGTGTCTTTTAATTTTGTGGCTGAAGTCATTGTCCACAGTGATTTTGGAGTCTGAGAAAGTAAAACTTGTCACTGTTTCCACTTGTACTACATCTATTTTCCATGAAGTGATAAAACCAGATGCCATGACCTTAGCTTTTTGAGTGTTGAGTTTTAAGGCAGCTTTTTCATTCTCCTCTTTCACCTTTATCAAGAGGCTCTTTAGTTCCTCTTCACTTTCTGTCACTAAAGTGGTATAATCTGCATGTATTAAAGATATTTCTCCTGGAAATCTTGATTCCAAGTGTGAATCTTCCAGTCCAGCATTTCGCATGATGTACTCTGCAAATAAGTTAAATAAGCAGGGTGACAATATGCAGCCTTGTTGTACTCCTTTTTCTTTTTTGTTCANGACTAAGGTCCATCTAGTCAAGGCTCTGGTTTTTCCTGTGGTCATGTATGGATGTGAGAGTTGGACTGTGAAGAAGGCTGAGTGCCAAAGAATTGATGCTTTTGAACTGTGGTGTTGGGAAGACTCTTGAGAGTCCCTTGGACTCCAAGGAGTTCCAACCAGTTCATTCTGAAGGAGATCAGCTCTGGGATTTCTTTGGAAGGAATGATGCTGAAACTGAAACTCCAGTACTTGGCCACCTCATGCGAAGAGTTGACTCATTGGAAAAGACTCTGATGCTGGGAAGGATTAGGGGCAGGAGGAGAAGGGGACGACAGGGAATGAGATGGCTGGATGGCATCACGGACTCAATGAACGTGAGTCTGAGTGAACTCCGGGAGATGGTGATGGACAGGGAGGCCTGGCATGCTGCGATTCATGGCGTCGCAAAGAGTCGGACACGACAGAGCGACTGAACTGAACTGAACTGAGATAATTAGCAGTTCTGAGCATCTTTTTAGGAACTTGTTGGGCATTTGTATGTTTTCTTTGGGAAAAAAATTTTTTTCTATTCAAGTCTGCTCATTTTTACATTGGATTGTTTGTGTTCTCCTATTAAATTGTAAGAACTCTTTATATATTTTGGATATTAACTTCTTATTTGTCATATGCCTTCCAAACATTCTGTCTTTTTCAGTTGGTTATCTTTCCATTTTTTCAATGATTTCCTTTGCTTTGTAAATGCTTTTAAGTTTAATTAGATATCATCAGCTTATTTTTGCTTTTGTTTCCTTTGCCTTAGGAGACAGATCCCCCCTACATAGTTACTGTTAGGAGTTTTATGGTTTGGGGTTTTATATTTAGGTTTTTAATTAATTTTGAGTTTATTTTTGTACATGGTGTGAAAAGCTGTTCTAATTTCATTCTTTTACATGCAGCTGTCCAGTGGTGCTTAGAAAACTGGACAGGTTTGAGTAAAAGCTCTAAGAATATTTCAGTCTTCCTCTGATTGAGTTTTCTCACTTGTAAAATGGAGTTGTTAGCAATACTATTTACTCCATGGGTTGTAATGAGGATTAAACGAGTTAATATATGTACTAGCCTTAGGGTTTGGAACATTCTAAAACTTTAAATAATCAAAGGAATATTTGGTCATGAATATTGAATGTGACCAAAAAAATAGAAAATAACTGTACAGTAAAGGTCTTGAATAGCATTTTTCAAGAAGACAGCCCCTTGTCCCAGTACTACTAGATCATCTATGGACTGAAATTATTTTTACCACTATTTCAAGTGTTCTGCTTGCTTCCTACTAACCCATGTGCCTAAGTAATAGGTGTGTTCTGCTCTGCAAGTCACGCAAAGTGGTGTGACCTTCTTCATAAACCATATTCCCAGGGAGGCAGAGTGATCCATCTTAAATTAATATATTTTTTTAAAAGACTAAGCAAATGAAACTTAGGTCTTAAATATGGTTCTCTATTTGTTGTCCTTGGGATTTGAGCTGGCAAACGGTGGCATATACTAATTTATACACGTCTTATTGTTTGATGCCATATAGTTTTAGTTTAGTAGATAAGGGGATATTTATGAAAGAGTTGACTATCTTAAAGTGTGAGAACCAACATCCATGTTTCATTCTGGGTATCTTGTGCAGAAATGTGGCATTTGTTTTTTCTTTCTTTTCCTAAAGCACTTAATTGAATAAAAAATATTACTTGTTGAATTGAATTGACCCTTGTATATAATATGTAAGAAAACAAAAATGCCATGTGCACTTTTAAAAATACCTAACGTAAGTGAAACAGTTTCAAACTAGGGATATCTGGGAAAACTACAGGAAGAAAGATCTTCCTTGCATGATTAAAAAAAGTAATTTCATAGAAAATAATTTTGCTTCTTGAATTTTTTGACTCTTCTTACATTCTCACAATTTGTTTATATTATAAGATATCAGGGTAAGACAAGACACGTAAGTGAAAAATTTGTGTTTTTTGAAGAGCAGCATTTAGCTTATACATTTTTGTAATATTTTAGAAATGTTGGCAGGATGCAAGGATGGCAGAGTGAAAAAGTGATATGCAGAGACCTCTAGAGACCAGAAAGCTTAACTACACTTAAAGCTCTGCAGCTATGGTTCAATGCTGTACTGTAATTGAATTACTTGGGGAGCTATAACACAGCTATAAAGAGAACAAGGTACTATTCCGTTCCTAGTGATGTGGTTAAAATCAGTCTTCTCAGAAGCCTTATGCTTTTGGCTATTTTCCCCTTAATGATTTAATTATGGTAAAATATGCTTTATATTTGCTCTACTGCAAAAACAATGATTAAACAACAGATGTTCATACCCCAGAAATATAAACTATCAACGTTTGCAGAATATTTATTTTTATAAAAAGCATAATAAGCAGTTACCTGCTACTGTGACATATAGATATTCTATTTACCTTATGTTTCATTTGTTTTGGAGAAAAAAAGCTGGCATTACTTTTATTTTCCTTTTCTGAAGTATTAGGCTTCACCTTTTGATATGTTTAACTGAAAAACTTATTTAAATGTCCATTGTATTCATCTTATAAGAATTTATTGGAATGAAAAGGCTTTACAGTGTTTATAGTATTGTAAACATATTTTATATTCAGTTGTGTCCTCATATTAACTATGTTTCCTCTGTAAAATAAATTGTGGATGTTGAATACTTCCTGCTACAAAGAAACAGATCAACTAAGCACATTTCCATCTCCCTCTCTTTCTTTTTTTCTCCAGGAGAATTCTGTGTATTAGTCGTTAGTGTATTAAGATTCTATTAAAACAAAAACCCAGAATCAGTAGGAAAAGTGTATATGAATATAGGTGTGTGTGTGTGGGTGAGAGAGAGAGCGAGCGAGAGAGAAAGGGAAGATTAAGGAGGTTCATACAGCCAAAATCTTCAGGGCAAGCCGACAGACTAAATAGACTGACGATCCAGGCAAAAGTTCATGTTGCAATCTATAGGCCAAAAAATAGTCTGGAGGTAGAATTCCTTTAAGTATCTGTTTTTTCTCTTAAGGTCTGCTGATTGAATGAGGTCTATCCATATTATGGAAGGTAGTCCACTTTAAAGTCTACTGATTAATCACATCTAAAAAAATTTCGTACAGCAACATCTAGTCTGGTATTTGATCAAAAGCTAAGTACTATGACCTAAGCGAGGTTTCACATGAAATTTACCATCTTCCTGAGAAATTTTATAATAATTTTATATAATTTGACTGCTCTAAATAAACTGAAACAAAGCAAAGCAATGAAAATATGAATACAAACACACACACACAATTATATGATGATTGTTGATTTTTTCAGCTTACTAGTAGTATAAATTCTATCTAAAATATTTCTGATATGGAAGTCAGAAATTCAGTAAATATGTTTCAGTTAAAGTTTATTGCTTCCTGATGCTCAGGCTATCTTAATGAAGATATTCCTTATCATTGTTTTCATTAAAAAGATAAGCTTTAACATTCTATTGTTTTTACAACTCACATTCAAGTACTAGTTTCTTATAAAAACATAATTTTTATTAATTAACATTTTTTCTTATGAAATGTTGATTGAGATATATTTCCTTTATGTTTCAAATAAAAACAAAATTATGGAATGCAAAATATTTATTATTGAACTGGTAAAATGAAGACAATAAATTTGATAATACTCTTTTTGTTTGTCTCCTAAATAAAATAACTAATATTTTTTCCTATATTGATACTAAAGATGGCATCCTCTTAGTTAGAAGTTTAGGTTTTAGTTAATATCACATGTCTAAAAATACAATATACTAGAGTGGGTGGCCATTCCCTTCTCCAGAGGATCTTCTTGACCCAGGGATCAAATTCAGATCTCTTGCATTGGAGGTGGATTCTTTATCATCTGAGCCACCAGAGAAGCCCTTTCACTTTTTTCTTCATGTAAAAGTACTTGAAATATGTAAGTAGAGCTACATCCAGTCACCAATACGTATTTAAGTATGACCATAGTATAGAATAATCACTGACTTTGGCTTTTAAAATGTAACTCTATTTGTAAAAAAAAATTTAGCAAATTTATAGAGCACTTTCACTAAGGAGTCTCTTTTAGGGGGGGTATTTGCATTCTGTGAACATGAAATGAATAGAATATGACTGTGGATTCATTTGTCTAATTTTTAAAAATTGCTCAGACATGAAGTAGTTTGAGCAAGGTCATATGGCAATTAATTGCCAGAGGTACAATCTACTTTTATTCATTTCCAATAAAATGTTATATAATCACATGAGATTTACTAAATAGGGAACAAAAAATGGGGAAAAATCTGTATCTACTTGCTTTAATTCCTCACAGATCTATAGAAATGGCAATATATTCTTTTATCTATACATTATTGATAATAATGCATTATTGTTGTTATTCAGTTTCTAAGTCCTGTCTGACTCTGTGACCCCACGGACTGCAGCACGCCAGGTTTCCCAGTCCTTCATTGTCTCACAGAATTTGCTCAGATTCATGTGTCTATTGGGTCAGTGATGCTATCTAGCTATCTCATCCTCTGTCATCCACTTCTCCCCTTGCTTCAGTCTTTCTCAACATATGAATCTTTTCCAGTGAGTTGGCTCTTTGCATCAGGTGGCTAAGTCTTGGAGCTTCAACTTCAGCATTAGTCCTTCCAATGAATATTCAGGTTTGATCTCCTTGCAGTCCAGAAACTCTTGAGAGTCTTCTCCAGCACCGCTTAAAAGCATCAATTGTTTGGAGGCTCAGCCTTCTTTAATGGTCCAAACCTCACATCCATATTTGACTGCTGGAAAAACCATGGCTTTGACCATGTGGACCTTTGTCGTCTAAGTGATGTCTTTGCTTTTTAATATGCTGCTCGGCTTGTCATAGCATAATACTCAGTTGTTTCAGAAGGCATATCATCCCCAAGGCTAAGGGAGATAAATCAGTGCCTGTGTGCCTTGTGTGCAAAGCAAACTGAACAGTAGTTTGGGGTCACATAAACTTCAGATGATGGAAGGTACCTATGGTAATTTACTTGAATAAATGCTCACTGGATAAAAGGAACTATCCAAATATTTTAAGTACTGTGGAGTATTCAGTTGGAGTTCACATTGATACTCAGCTACTCAAAGAATTATGATGACCTATTGGTTAAAGTGAAAATGTATGGGAGGCAGGGAATAAAATGAATACTTCCCAGGTTACTCTTAAGCAGCAACACTGGGTCCACCAATACATTTCCCTGATCCCTGAATGAATAATTGGGATAGAAATATTCTGATCTTGGTTCAACTCTCACATTCTTTCTATGGCCTATGGGAAAGGAGCTATCTTAGTCAGATAGGCCAATAGAAGCCTAGGAAAATCAAATTCTCTACCCCCAGCTAAGAAAATAATTCATAAACAACATTACATCTTATTGTAGAAATTAAGACCATTTTAAGACTTGAAGAATTTAGGAGTGATAACTCCTATCATGTCTCCATTTAATTTAGTAGTCTGACTAGAGAGAACCTGGAAAGATTATAGGACTACTACAAGCTCTATTACATTGAGCTCCCATTACAGTTACCATGTTAGATGCAGTAGTATATTTGCTAGAGAATATGTATATAACCACAGGTAAATAATATGCAACTATTGAAGTGGCAAATACATTTTCAAATATTTCTTTCAGAAAAGAGAATCAGAAACAATTTGCTTTTATATGAAATAGATGATAGTGTAGACTGAAGGTTTTGCCCCAGGGCTTTGTTAATTCTCTTATCTTCTCTTATCTTATCCTCTTATCTCTTTATCATAACAGTTAAAAGAGGTTTGGAATCTTTGGAGATTCTGTTCAGTTCAGTTCAGTCCAGTCGCTTGGTCGTGTCTGACTCTTTGCAACCCCATGGACTGCAGCTATCACATTTGTTCACTATATTGATTACATCAAGTACTCAGGCTAGATGAGTAGGAATTAGTAATTTGGAGGCCTTGGTAAGACACATATATTCTAGTCAGATGGAGACCTCAATAACTTTGTAGAGGTCTAGTAATTAGGATCATGCTGTAACTTCCTATCCAAGGAAAAAAGGAAAAAAAAATCTAGCAAATATGGAAGTATAACTCTTATTAAGTTCATCTGATTTTTAAAGATGGTATAGTCTATAGTGAAAGACTGCAAGCTTTCAGTGGGATCCAGAGTAGGAAATGTGTCTACATTAGGTCCAGGTTGCAGTGTGAAGAGCCTATCTAGTAGGTCCATACAACTTGGCAGATCCTATAATAGAGAGATTAGTGGTGAAAAAAGGGCTTCCTTGGTGGCTCAGCTGGTAAAGAATCCACCTGCAATGTGGGAGACCTGGGTTCAATCCCTGGGTTGGCAAGATCCCCTGGAGAAGGGAAAGGTCATCCTCTCCAGTATTCTGGCCTGGAGAATTCCATGGACTATCCACGGGGGCACAAAGAGTCAGACATGACTGAGCAACTTTCACTTTTCACTTTCAAAGCTGCCATGTGGAATTTATGAGTCCAGCATAAGAATCACAATATAGACCCCACATTTTGGAACAATGGAGTGGCAATTTCCAGTATAGAGAACTGAACATTTTTTGAAGACAAATCAGGTGGTGCTAGTGGCAAAGACCAAGCCTGCCAATGCCAGAGGTTCAAGTGACATGGGTTCGATCCCTGGGTCAGAAAGATCCCCAGGAGGAAGGCATGGCAACCCACTCCAGTATTCTTGCCTGGAGAATTCCATGGACAGTGGAGCCTGCAGAGCTGTAGTCCATAGGACTGCAAACAGTTAAGCACAACAGAAGCCACTTAACATTCTCTGTATTTCTACTTGATCATGGGATGTAGATTTAATCTCATTCTGAGATTACCCATCATGGGGTGTTTTCTGTCAACCCAACCAAAGTCTGGTAGGACCAAGAATAATTCATTGTAAAATGGGAGTCATACATCCAAGAGTGATGTGCCAAGAACAGAAAGCACAGAGAAATTGCATGTACAGGAGGCCCAGACTTCACATATAATCCATAAATATTTCCTCAATTTACATACCCGTGATCAAACAAGAAATATGTCATGGCCTGCTGACTCAGGGAAAAAATGGTTCATTTTATATATGGGTCAGCTCAGATGTAGAACCAAGCTGAAAACAATCAGTAGCTGTATTATAGCTTCTTTCAGAGCTGGGCTTGAAGATCAGAGGGCAAAGGAATTATCTCCCAAAAGACAGAGCTCCAGGTTGTATTCTGTGTCATTCACATAGTGTAATAAAAGAAGCACTTCAAGGTTAGAATATATACTCATTCTTAGTGACAAATAGCCTTGTAGAATCCAGGAAGGAGAATGATTGGAAGATCAGGGACAATGTTGTCCAAGTTAAAGGCATGTAGATAGAAATGAGGGAATGGGTAAGGAGTATAAAGATCTCTGTGTATTATGTTAATCCTCATCAGAGATCTCCACCATGGGAGAGTCACTAAACAAGCAAACAAACGAAATGACTCAGCGGATTGGAACCAGTCAACTTCTGGTGTCATCAATCCCAGGACTGCTACAATCAGTTCAGTTCAGATCAGTTCAGTCACTCAGTCGTGTCCTACTCTCTGCGACCCCATGAAGTGAAACACGCCAGGCCTCCCTGTTCATTACCATCTCTCAGAGTTCACTCAGACTCGCGTCCATCGAGTCCATGATGCCATCCTGCCATCTCATCCTCGGTCGTCCCCTTCTCCTCCTGCCCCCAATCCCTCCCAGCATCAGAGTCTTTTCCAGTGAGTCAACTCTTCACATGAGGTGGCCAAAGTAATGGAGTTTCAGCTTTAGCATCATTCCTTCCACAGAAATCCCAAGGCTAATCTCCTTCAGAATGGACTGGTTGGATCTCCTTGCAGTCCAAGGGACTTTCAAGAGTCTTCTCCAACACCACAATTCAAAAGCATCAATTCTTCAGTGCTCAGCCTACTTCACAGTCCAACTCTCACATCCATACACGACCACAGGAAAAACCATAGCCTTGACTAGACGGACCTTAATCGGCAAAGTAATGTCTCTGCTCTTGAATATACTATCTAGGTTGGTCATAACTTTTCTTCCAAGGACTAAGCATCTTCTCATTTCATGGCTGCAGTCACCATCT